>WNWK01045586.1:0-14662 GCA_009830355.1 Cherax destructor
TACTATAAAAGTCCAAACACTGGTTTAAGAAGAAATTTAATATACACCAAAACAGTAAAAGGGTTAACACTCCCCCAAAAAATTCCCCAGTGGCTTCCAATTTTGGGAGAAAAGGGGGGGGCCCCATGATGAGAAAAATGGGTCTGAGGGTCAGTTTTACTGAAAAAAAATTCAAAAGCACGAGTGCAGGGAAAAAAACTGATTTTTTTTGGGGGTTTAACACAGCGTTTTTGCGGGTTTTTTTTTTTTCCCCTTTTTTTTGGATAGAAAAAAAGATATATTACAGAAATGGAGTTGTTTTTGAAGGGTTTATCCCCCAAAAGAATTTCAAATTGAGCTCAAAGCCCCCGGAAAGTTCAAGAGTAAACAAATCACGCCGTGTGTCCAATACACCCCAATTTTTGGGGGTCAAATGTGCTGATATTATTTAAAAAATTTTTTTAAAAATGAGAAACCAAACAGTAAATCTTCATTTTTTTTAAAAAAAAATTCAAAATGGAAAGGGAATATAAGGGGGGCCGGGAGATGTGATAATGAAGAAAAAAATTTTTTTTTTAGTGCTGGGAATGTTTGCATTGTTAATTCTAACCGTTTTTTGAAATTCCTTTTAATTGTGAAAAAAAATTTTTCCAAAAACCCCCCCAAAATTTTCATCACTTTATTGGGCAGTTTCTTGTACTAATCATAAAAAAAAAAGGAGTTCTAGCAAATAGCTTGAGTCTGGTTGACGGGAAACAATGGAATTGGCCTTAGGGAAAAAAGGGGAAAAAACCCCCTTTTATGCATAAATATCCCCGAGACCGCTTTTTTTGCAAGAGAAATTCCATAAGTTTTCCATAAAATTTTGTATTTTTTGGGGTCATTACCATTGAAAAATTTTTTTTTTTTCATTTCATAAAAATTTTTTTTTTTTTTTAAATTTTCAAAACACAGCAATTTTTGGGGGCAGGGGTCTCGGGTAAAAGGGGTTAAATATGTCGGGTTAAAACCCCATGCTTTTTTTGTTTGACCAGGGGTGTACTTGGAAAGCTTTTAAAAACCCCGTGCACACTATGTCTGCATTTTTTCCCTTATTTTCCCCGACATCAAAGAGTCATAATGGTCCAGCAAGGGGAGGCAAGAGGCCCCCACCTAAGCCCATGTTGCTCTGGGCTGTGCAGTTTTTGCCAATCCATGTTTTGCAATCTTGTTTTTTTTTAGAATTTTTCCGGTTTTTTAAATGGGGGTTTTCAGTCCCATTGATTATTGTTTGCCATTATTTTTTTTTACACCATTGGGGGGGGGGAGCTTTTTTTTGGGGTTTTTTTTGTGATTATGGGATAATTTCTGTGTCCAGCCCCTTTTTTTATACCATATTTAAGGTTTTTTATAGTGTTTTTTTTGAAATTTTTATAAATGTGGTTTTCCCCCCGGTCTGGGCCTGGCACATGTGGGGGAAAAGTTTAAAAGGGTTTTTCCCTTTTTTAGGGGGGTTGGGGGTAAGTCAAAAACCCAAAAGACGTAGGAGAGTCCCAAGTTTCATGCAGGAAAAGCTCTTTTGGGGTTGTAAGTCTTTAGACTGGGAAAGTAGTTATAGGGGTTCTCTCTCTTACCTCTTTCTCCACACCCACCTGACAAGGTGGGGCAGGAATAAGTTCCTACATTTGCCTCTACAAAAAGCTGAGTACAGGGAGAAAACAAGAAACCATTGAAGAGCTCATCAAAAAAAATTGTCATTAGTATACAGTCAACTCCCGGTTAGCGATTGCAGCTGGTAATGATAAAATCGCAAGGATACATTTCCTTTACGCAAAATATTACTCAGCTTACGATGATCCGCTCGGTCTACGACATTCGTCCCGGACGCGTACGCGTGCTCCAGCTGGGCCCATCACTCCACGGAGCATCAGTGTGATATTGTTTACAAGCGAGAGCGACCACCACCCACTCATTCATACCAGTATATTGTCATTATTCCACTGTTTTTAGTGCTTGCAATTACTAAATAAGCTACCTTGGGTCCAAAGAAAGCTCCTAGTGCCAGCTCTGTGGTAAGAGGCTGAGAAATACAGTAGAAGGAAGAAGAGATGGAGATAATAGCAAATATGAAAGTAGAGTGCGTATCACGAAATCAAGGTTGTTATTGCGAAGGTGCATATGTGATCACAAATGCTGGAAGATGTGGAAAATTTGTTGTTGGTGTGGATCAACGAGAAACAGTTAGCAGGAGATAGTGTTACGAGGCAATAATATGTGAAAAGCAAGGCAGTTGCATGATGATCTCAAGAAATGCCTGCAACAAGTGCTGAAGTGAACGAATTTAAAGCCAGTAAAGGCTGGTTTGACAGATTTAAGAAGCAAAGTGGCATACATAGTGTTGTGGAGGCATGGTGATTTGCGCCAGTTGTGACAAAAGTGCGGCTGAAAACATGTGCAGGAATTCGTGGGGTACATAGAGGCTGAACAATTCCAACCCCAACAAGTGTTCAGTTGACATTTAAACAGGCCTGTTTTGGAAGAAAATGCCAAACAGGACCTTCATTACACAGGAGGAAAAGGCACTTGCGGACATAAGCCTATGAAAGACAGGCTAACTTTGATGCTTTAGCACGCTAGTGGTGATTGTAAAGTGAAGCCTTTTACTGGTGTATCATTCTGAAAATCCCCGAGTGTTTAGCAGATGCGGTATCACAAGTCTAATTTGTGTGTGATGTGGAAGTCTAACAAAAGGCATGGGTCACAAAAATAAAAGGACATTTTCTTAGATTGGTTCAATGACGTGTTTGGCCCCAGTGTGAAGAAATATCTCCAGGAAAATAATTTGCCACTTAAGTGCATCCTGATAATGGACAATGCCCTTGTCATCCTCTAAACTTGGTAGAGAAAATTGTGGAGGACTAAGTTTATCAAAGTGAAGTTCGTGCCCCAATACCACTCCTCTCCTCCAGCCCATGAACCAGCAGGTCATTTCCAACTTTAAAAACTCACACCAAAGCAATGTTTCAAAAGTGTTTTGATTGACCACAGACATGCAGATGACCCTAAAAACTTTTGGAAAATCATTTCATATCCTGCATTGTGTCACCTTATAGGTAAGGCTTGGAGAGTGACTACCAGGACTTTGAACTCTGCCTGGAAAAAAATTGTGGCCAGACTGTGTTCTAGATTTTGAAGGTTTTGGGTTGAGCCTCAAAACCCCTGAGCCGGGAGCCTGTTGTGCAAGAAATTGTGGAACTGGGCAAGTCCATGGGGTTGGAGGAGTGGTGAGGATGTGGAAGAGTTGGTGGAGGAACACAAAGAAGAGATAACCACAGAAGATCTGCAAGAGCTTCAACAGCAATAGCAACAACAGACCACAGGTCAGGACAATGGTTCAGAGGAGGAGGTGGAATAGAGATGGAAGAAGGTGCCTTCTTCAAGGATTAGAGAGATCTGTGCCAAATGGGCTGATGTGCAAGGCTTTATGGATGAATATCACCCTAACCATGCTGCTGAGGCCGTGCTGGCAACCTGTACAATGATACTGTGGTGTCCATTTCAGGGATGTTTTAAAGAATCGCCAGACACAGAGCTCCCTGGACAGATTTTTGTTAGAGAGGGGTCCAGTGACTCAACCTGGTCCTAGTGGCATTAAAAGAAAAAGGCCTGTAACCCCAGAAAAGAACTCACTTGCAGTGTTAATGGAAGGGGATTCCCCTTCCAAACACTAGCATACTACTCCATCCTTTTCCTCCTCCCGTCTTCCACACATCAACAACTTCAATAAATGTAAGTGACATGTATTGTACTATTATTTCTTTATTTCTCATAAACTTGTGTAAATGCATGTCTTATGTTGTAAAAAAAATATTTTATTTTACTACTTTTGGAAGTCTGGAACTGGATTAATTTTATTTCCATTATTTCTCTATGGGGAAAATAGAATCGGATAACGATATTTTCGGTTACTGATAAGCCCTCTGGAACGGATTAATATTGCTAATCGGGGGTTGACTGTACCAGTTTTCACATTTGTAACTTACAAGATATGAAATATGCCTAGATAATGCTGGGTTATTTTGATAGTATAGTAAAATATATACTGTATAAATATAATTTTTTATAGGTATCTTGTGGAAAGTGTGGTGTTGGATTGGGCCATGAGTTTTTGAAGGATGGCCCTGATGGAAAGTCATCACGTTTCTGAATATTTTCACACACTCTCAAGTTTGTACCAAAACAAGGTAAGAATGCAATACTGTGTCCTTATATTAGATAACTGTTAATGACATTGCATAGGAAGCGGTCATATGTAAGCACACTGGAACTTCATTTTTAGCATCTCTTGCATTTCTTCTTCTAATTTGTAATTTTTCTCATCCTAAATTATTTATACAGTAGGGCCCCACTTTACAGTGTTCCTCTAATATGGACATTTCAAATTATGACCAAAACTCGCTATATGGCTAACCCCCACCCCACCTGACTCTAATACGTCCCTTGTGCCACTGTTTGTTTACGTTCTCCGTGAGCTCCACGTCTCTCCATTATGTCTGGAAACTTTCCAAAATTTCAAGTGTTTTAAAGTTATTTCATATACGTACAGTGGACCCCTGGATTACGATGGCGTCGGATAACGATAAATTCGGAAGACGATACAGTTTTCCGTAAAAATAATGGTTCGGTAAACAATTATCCGCTCGGAAAATGCTATTCGTCTTGGACGCGTACACAGCACAATGCTCCATCCAGAGTCAGTGTGCCATTGTTTACCAGCGAGTGAGCGCCACCCACGCATTCATACCATACATTTTGTCATTATTCCATTGTTTTTAGTGCTTGCAACTGCTAAATAAGCCACCATGGGCCCAAAGAAAGCTAGTGCCAGCCCTGTGGTAAAAGGCTGAGAGGGGAGAATGTGTCTTCTTAAGTGATTCAGTGATTCTATGATATGTTATGATAATAAAGCAGCAGGAGTTGATAAAGGCTATTGCACCAGCCAGCGATAAAGTGTAGCATTAACAGTGTAGCAAGTAAGTTAAGCGATAGAAAAATGATGACACGAAACTTAACTCCTCCAATGTTGTTGGAGTTATATAGGGCGACTGACAACACCGCTGTGTGTGTGTCTGGCGGCCATCACTATTTAAGGCGTATCTTTCAGTGGCCCTTATACACCCAACAACAAAACACCACAACACCAGTCCTTGCATTCATAATGATATTTTATTCATTCTAGAGTACTATATGTCATGTTTCTATGTTATTAATATTGTTTATTATGTCATATTAGATGAATTTTGATAGATAAATAAGCCATAGAGTTTATATTAGTGTCATTTTGAAGGACTATCTTGTCCTGTCCACAAACACACACCCCTGTTGCCAGCACAATTCGAAACATTCTCCAGAAACAGAACTCTCTGGAACACCTTTTTGAGCAACAGGGGTCCAGTGACTCTCAAGCTGGTCCTAGTGGCATTAAAAAACAAAGAAGGGAAGTAACCCAGGAAGAGGACTTGGTACCTGAAGTGTTAATGGAAGGGGATTCACCTTCCAAACACTAGCAACTACTCCTTCCTCTCCCCTCCTTCCATCTTCCACACATCAACAACTCATCAACAAACACAATGGCTGACTCTGACTCTCCTTCACCCTACTCAACCACCACCCAAGACGACGGGACAGCAACAACACCAATCATGACTGAATCTCCCTCAAACCACACTGCCTTCATAGGATTTGATCCATCTGAACCGATCTCAGGTATGACAAACAATCCTGTCACTCTTAAGTCATACATCACCACCCTAACTGAGGAAAACATGAATCTTCGTACAACACTATCTAAGCATGAAACTAAGTTAGCCCACCTTGAAAGCAAGATCCTTAGCTTTGAACAGAAGTTTACATCAGCTGGAATGGCTAATTTTGGAAAGACCCTCCAATCAGTCATAGTCAGCCATACAGAGCAAATAACATCCCTAAACACGAAGGTTGAAGATGCTGTCAAGGACTGGAAGACCAACATTGATACCCAGCTGACCGAATATTTTTCTAACCAAGAAGATAAAACTGAGCAAGATAAGTTATCTAACTACGTAATATTTAGCAGTGCACTCTTTCCAAGTGGCATAAACCATACCAACTGCAAAGATGCTACTCTTCAGACCATAAAAGACCACTTAAATGTAATAGTACCAGCATCAGAGATAACAGAATCACGATTACTTGGCACCCAGGGTAGAAAACAGAGTGTTATGCTTAAATTTCACACGAAAGACAGGAAAAACGATCTAATAAAGTCATCAATTAGTGCAAAAAAAAGATCTTTATGCAAATGAGTGTCTCACCAAAAACGTCAAAACCTACTATACAGAGTAAGAAAACTTAAACGTGAGAATAATGACAAAATCCACCAGTGCTTCACACGGGATGGGAAAAGCCTAGTTAGGAAAACAAATGTAGGCCGTGCTTACTATATCACGAATGAAAATGAACTGTCCAACTTCCTTCGAGATGCTAACCTTACAGAGACTGATCAACCTCAATGACCAAATCCTTAGACTAAGTTAGTGCAATAATTGTTCTAGTAACTGCTACCTCACTATCTTAAATTTCTCACAAATTTTGATTGTGTGACTTATTTTGTATTTTATATATATCTTTTACTTATTTGTAACCATTTTTTATTTCTTAATACATATTTACCATTATCATATTTCTTAATACATATTTACCATTATCATTTCCCAACCTTAACTATTTACAGTATTAGTAATCACTATTTACTTGAAATTTGATTAAAACCTTTTTACTATTAGTCCACTCTACTTTATAAAATTGTGGTAAATTGTGTGTCTTATTTTGTATTCTTGTATTAAAACAACTACCTCATTGTATATGTGACTTATTTTATATTTCTTGTATTAGAAGCAACTACCAAATAATTGCAATTATTTGCTTATATTTTTTAAATACCTTTTTACCATTAGCCAATTTCAATCACTTTATTTGCTTAAATTTTATCAAAACCATTTTTACTATTAGTCCAATAGTTCTTTGCATTCATTTACCTCTTATTGCCTTTTATAAACTAAAAGTTTCAACCAGTGCAATATTGAATCAAAATAATTGTCCATAACAATTTAATACTAGTCATAGAAATTTATTATTTTATTAACACATCGGCCGATTCCCACCAAGGCAGGGTGGCCCGAAAAGAAAAACTTTCATCATCATTCACTCCATCACTGTCTTGCCAGAAGGTGCTTTACACTACAGTTATAAAACTGCAACATTAACACCCTCTCCTTCAGAGTGCCGACACTGTACTTCCCATCTCCAGAACTCAAGTCCGGCCTGCCGGTTTCCCTGAATCCCTTCATAAATGTTACTTTGCTCACACTCCAACAGCACGTCAAGTATTAAAACCATATGCCTCCATTCACTCCTATCAAATACGCTCACACATGCTTGCTGGAAGTCCAAGCCCTCGCACACAAAACTTCCTTTACCCCTCCCTCCAACCTTTCCTAGGCCGACCCCTACCCCGCCTTCCTCCACTACAGATTTATACACTCTCGAAGTCACTCTGTCTCGTTCCATTCTCTCTACATGTCCAAACCACCTCAACAACCCCCCCTCAGCTCTCTGGACAATCGTTTTGGTAATCCCGCACCTCCTCCTAATTTCCAAACTCCGAATTCTCTGCATTATATTCACACCAACATTGACCTCAGACATGACATCTCCACTGCCTCCAGCCTTCTCCTCGTTGCAACATTCATCACCCATGCTTCACACCCATATAAGAGGTTGGTATAACTATACTCTCATACATTCCCTCTTTACTTCCATAGACAAGGGTTTTTTGTCTCCACAGACTCCAAGTGCTCCACTCACCCTTTTCCCTCATCAATTCTATGATTCACCTCATCCTTCATAGACCCATCCGCGACATGTCCACTCCCAAATATCTGAATACATTCACCTCCTCCATACTCTCTCCCTCCAATCTGAAAATCCAATCTTTCGTCACCTATTCTTTTTGTTATCCTCATCACCTTACTCTTTCCTATATTCACTTTCAATTTTCTTCTTTACACACCCTACCAAATTCATCCACCAACCTCTGCAAACTTCTCTTCAGAATTCCCAAAAGCACAGTGTCATCAGCAAAAAGCAACTGTGACAACTCCCACTTTGTATTTGCTTCTTTATCTTTTAGCCCAACACCTCTTGCCAAGACCCTCGCATTCACTTCTCTTACAACCCCATCTATAAATATATTGAACAACCAGGTGACATCACACATCCTTGTCTAAGGCCCACTTTTACTGGGAAATAGTCCCCTTCCCTCCTACACACTCTAACCTGAGCCTCACTATCCTCATAAAAACTCTTCACTGCTTTCAGTAACCTTCCTCCTATTCCATACACCTGCAACATCTGCCACATTGCCCCCTATCTCACCCTATCATACGCCTTTTCCAAATCCATAAATGCCACAAAAACATCTTTACCCTTATCCAAATACTGTTCACCTATATGTTTCACTGTAAACACTTGGTCTACACACCCCTACCTTTCCTAAAGCCCCTTGTTCATCTGCTATCCTGCTTTCTGTCTTACTCTTAATTCTTTCAATAATAACTCTACCATACACTTTACCAGGTACACTCAACAGACTTATTCCCCTATAATTTTTGCATCTCTTTTGTCCCCTTTGCCTTTATACAAAGGGAACAATACACGCTCTCTGCCAAATCGCTAGGTACCTTACCCTCTTCCATACATTTATTAAATAATAGCACCAACCACTCCAAATCTATATCCCCACCTGCTTTTAACATTTCTATCTTTATCCCATCAATCCCAGCTGCCTTACCCCCTTTCATTCTACCCACTGCCTCACGAACTTCCCCCACACTCACAACTGGCTCTTCCACACTCCTACAAGATGTTATTCCTCCTTGCCCTATACACGAAATCACAGCTTCCCTGTCTTCATCAACATTTAACAACTCCTCAAAATATTCCCTCCATCTTCCCGATACCTCTAACTCTCCATTTAATAACTCTCCTCTCCTATTTTTAACTGTCAAATATATATGTCAAATATATATGTATATATATATATAAAGTGGACCCTCGGTTTTCGCCGAAAATTCTTTTCAGAATGCTGCTCAAGTGCCATTACCGAACGAATTTACTTCCTTTAGAAATAATGTCACGTAGGTTAGTCTATTTCAGACCCCCAAAAATACACTTGCAAAAGCACTTACGAAAATACACTTACATAAATGTTCGAGTTTGGAGATGACCGAAAACCGAGGGACCACTGTATATACAGTCTCTCCTCACTTAACGACGGAGATAGGGACCCAAGACACCGTCGGTAAGTGAATTCGTCGCTAAATGAGGAGCATACTATACAGGTCTCCCTCCACATTTGTCCAATCTCTTTTTAAAGCTACCCAAGATCCTATCGAAGCTAAAATCTTGGGTAGTTTCAAATTTAGGTTGGATGAATACATGAGTGAGAGGGGTTGGATTTGAGTGGGACTTGCATGTGAGTAAATAGAATTATAAAAGCTTATTGATTGGGTAGCGTTTATTCTGTTAGTGGGTTGGATTTGTGAAGGACCTGCCAAGTATAGGCCAACAGTCCTACTGCAGTGTTCCTCCTTTCTTATGAAAACATAAAAAAGGAAGAACACTGCAGCAGGCCTGTTGGCCCATACTAGGCAGGTCCTTCACAATCCATCCCACTAGCAGAATATTTGCCCACCCCAATTTTCAATGCTACCCAAGCAATAAGCTTTGATAATTTTATTTATTCACGTGCTAAAACCTTGGGTAGTGTAAAATTTAGGTTGGATAAATACATGAGTGAGAGGGGTTGGATTTGAGTGGGACTTGTACGTAGGTAAATAGAATTATCAAAGCTTATTACTTGGGTAGCGTTTATTGTTAGTGGGTTGGATTTGTGAAGGACCTGCCTAGTATGGGCCAACAGGCCTATTGCAGTGTTCCTCCTTTCTTATGTTCTTATGAGTGAGAGGGGTTGCATGTGAGTGGGACTTGCACATGAATAAATAGAATTATAAGAACATAAGAACATAAGAAAGGAGGAGCACTGCAGCAGGCCTGTTGGCCCATACTAGGCAGGTCCTTCACAATCCGTCCCACTAACAGAATATTTGCTCAACCAAATTTTCAATGCTACCCAAGAAATAAGCTTTGACAATTCTACCCACTCATGCGCGAGTCCCACTCAAATCCAACCCCTCTAACTCATGAATTTATCCAACCTAAATTTGAAACTACCCAAGGTCCTAGCTTCAATAACCCTACTAGGCAGACTGTTCCACTCATCAACTACCCTATTTCCAAACCAATACTTTCCTATATCCTTTCTAAATCTAAACTTATCTAACTTGAATCCATTATTGCGGGTTCTCTCTTGGAGAGATATCCTCAAGACCTTATTTATATCCCCTTTGTTAATACCCATTTTCCACTTGTATACCTCGATCATGTCTCCCCTCATTCTACGTCTTACAAGTGAATGTAATTTTAGGGTCTTCAATCTTTCTTCGTAAGGAAGATTTCTAATGCTATGTATTAATTTAGTCATTCTACGCTGAATGTTTTCTAACGAATTTATGTCCAAAGCTTATTGCTTGGGTAGCATTGAAAATTGAGTTGGGCAAATATTCTGTTAGTGGGATGGATTGTGAAGAACCTGCCTAGTATGGGCCAACAGGCCTGCTGCAGTGTTACTCCTTTCTTATGTTCATATGTTCTTAAATGTTTATACAGCAGTGTACTGTATATTGTAATAAATAAAATTGAGGAAATCAGGTCTAATATATATTATTTAGGTACAAATACTGGTCAGAGAGCCCGTCGTAAGTACGAGGCGTCAGTAAACGAGTACGTCGCTAAGTGAGGAGAGACTGTATATATATATATATATACAGTGGTACCTCGACTTACGATGGTCCCCAAACTCACCCTTTTATGTAAGTTTATTTTTTTAAATGCTTTTGTAAGTGTAATTTTGGGGGTCTAAAAGGACTAGTATATTTTACATCATTCCTTATGGGGATAAATTCGTTTGGTAATGGCACTTGAACAGCATTCTGGAATGAAAAAATATCGTAAGTCGAGGTAAAACTGTATATATATATATTCTTTCTTCTTTCTTTCAACAAATCGGCTGTTTCCCAAGGCGGGGTGGCCCAAAGAGAAAAACAAAAGATATATACAGTGGACCCTCGCTATTTGAACATTCTTCATTCCAGAATGCTGTTCAAGTGCTGTTACCAAACGAATTTATTCCCATAAGGAATGATGTAAATTAGATTAGTCCATTTCAGACCCCCAAAAATACACTTCTAAAAGCACTTACAATAATAAACTTACATAACAGGGTGAGTTTTGGAGTGTTCGAATAGCGAGGGTCCACTGTATATATATGTTTGCTAAATTTACAACTAAAAATATAAAAAGTCACTTACAACTGGAGTAGTTTACAGATTGCCTCACACAAATTCTTAAACATCCAGTGACAACGCAAATAACTTAAAAATTAATGCAGTGTTTAATAAACATCACCCACAACTTGCTGGTGACTTCAACATAAACCTCATCACAGCAGATAATCCTAAATCAGTTGCCTTTACAAACACCATTAATAACTGCTTGCTATTACCATCTACAGTCAACCCTCTGTTTTCGTGCTTAATCCATTCCTGAGGAATCAACTAAAACTGAAACACACGAAAACTGAAACCATTTTCCCCATAAGAAATAATGGAAATTCAATTAATCCGTTCCAAAAACCCAGAAGTTTGAAAAAAAAAAAAAATTGAGACCTTAAAGATAGATTTACAAGCACAAATGAATGAACTCAATGTGACACTTACCTTTATTGAAGACTGATGTTGCTGGATGGAAGAGAGGGAGGGGAGAGGGAAGAGAGGCTATTGTTTGGAAGGGAAATCCCCTTCCATAAGGAATTTAGGTACCAAGTCCTTATCCGGGGTCACTTCCCTGCATGCCTGCTACACTCCCTCCCTGCCTGCTACACTCCCTGCATACCTGATACACTCCATGCATGCATGCTACACTCCCTGTATGCATGCTACACTTCCTGCATGCATGCTACACTCCCTGCATGCATGCTACACTCTCTGCATGCATGCTACACTCCCTGCATGCATGCTACACTCCCTTCATGCATGCTACACTCCCTGCATGCATGCTACACTCCCTGCATGCATGCTACACTCCCTGCATGCATGCTACACTCCCTGCATGCATGCTACACTCCCTGCATGCCTGCTACACTCCATGCATGCCTGCTACACTTCCTGCATGCCTGCTACACTCCCTGCATGCCTGCTACACTCTCTGCATGTCTGCTACACTCTCTGCATGTCTGCTACACTCTCTGCATGCCTGCTAAACTCCCTGCATGCCTGCTACACTCCCTGCATGCATGCTACACTCCCTGCACGCATGCTACACTCCCTGCATGCGTGCTACACTCCCTGCATGCGTGCTACACTCCCTGCATAGTGCTACACTCCCTGCAAGTGTGCTACACTCCCTGCTTACCTGCTACACTCCCTGCATGCATGCTACACACCCTGCATACATGCTACACTCCCTGCATGCCTGCTACACTCCCTGCATGCATGCTACACTCCCTGCATGCATGCTACACTCCCTGCATGCCTGCTACACTCCCTGCATGCATGCTACACTCCCTGCACATGCTACACTCCCTGCATGCCTGCTACACTCCCTGCATGCATGCTACACTCCCTGCATGCCTGCTACACTCCCTGCATGCCTCCTACACTCTTAAATTCCATCGTGTTTCTCACTTTCTTTACCAAAGGACTGGCACTAGGAGCTTTCTTTGGGCCCATGGTAGCTTATTTAGTAGTCACACACAATAATCAAGGGCCAAAAACAATGAATTGTTAATAAATGTTTTGTATGAACTCCTGGGATGATGTTCACTCAAGCATAAACAATGCTACACTGCGTGACAATGTGCGTGGGTGGCGGTCTAGCGGGCTCTGTATGTGCGGGGCACTGGTGGACAGGTTCCATACCAAGCACGAAAACGGAGGTAAAATTTCCCCGAAAAAAACTGCATGAAAACTGAAACACACGAAAACAGAGATACACGAAAATGGAGGGTTGACTGTATAACTAAGCCAACAAGAATTTCAAAGATAAGCATCTCCTTACTTGACATGCCAAAATCCCCTAATATGTAGGGCATTTTGTTCAGGCTTGAAATTAGCTTAAAACTAAATGATAAGAATTACAGTAAATAGTTTACAATATGAGTATAGTTCAGTATTTAAGCTTTGAAATTTGAACATAGTTTAGACATGACATTTTTGAATCATAGTTTTATACTTTTTTCTTCATAATAAAATTATTAAATCAGATTAAACAAATTAAATCAATAATTTGTGTTGCAATAACAAATTATGTATATGGTCATTAGATGAGTTACAAGGAGCGCAAGGGTACATAAGGATGGATTTCTTTATACAGTGAGCCCCCGGTTCTCGTCGGCAATCCGTCACAGAGGGCCCGTCGACCACCGGTTTGGTCGAACTCCGATTCTATTTTCCCCATAAGAAATAATGGAAATAAAATTAATCCGTCCCAGACATCCAAAAGTATTAAAATAAAATATTTTTTAGAACTTTTTGACATTAAATTAAACACACACACAATATCTGCTCTCAAAGGAAAAATAAACACATAAGCAGTATAATGTGATCCTTTATTGACAACGTTTCACCCACGCAGTGGGCTTTATCGAGTCACAAACAGATCACATTATACTGCTTATGTGTTTATTAATGTAAAGGATCACATTATACTGCTTATGTGTTTATTTTTCCATTGTGTCGGTATTTTATACTATTTATTTCCATCTTATTGTCACACCCTGCGTCATTATGTACTGGAGTGCGATAAAATTAATGAATTCAGAGACAACTCACTCAGAAATGTTCAAGATATGTCAAAGTATTTTAACCACAGTGGTATATTACAGACCATTCTGGAAAAATACCCTGACTTTGCTCCCTGTAAATAAAGCATTGCCACGTGTGTGTGTGTGTGTGTGTGTGTGTGTGTGTGTGTATGTGTGTTAGTTACCATTTTGTCCTAGGTGCATGTCGATTGAAAACTGGGCCTGTTGTATGTGCGTGTGTGTGTGTGTATGTGTGTATGTGTGTGTATGTGTGTGTGTGTATGTGTATGTGTGTGTATGTGTATGTGTGTGTGTGTTTATGTGTGTGTGTTGTGTGTGTGTATGTGTGTGTGTGTGTATATGTATGTGTGTATGTATGTGTGTGTGTGTGACCCAACAATTAAAACTTGCACCAAGAACTCATTACAGTTGTAACCGGGTGTAGACTAGTGAAGTGTTCATTACTTTATAATTTGTTCATGATTGTAACCATGTATGTAAACGTAAGCAAGTAAACCACTTGCATGATTCATTACCTTGTAACTTCAGAGTTCATTACCTTGTGACTTGTGAGTTCATTACCTTTGTAACTTGTGAGTTCATTACCTTGTAACTTGTGAGTTCATTACCTTGTAGCTTGTGGGTTCATTACCTTGTAACTTGTGAGTTCATTTCCTTTGTAAC
>WNWK01045587.1:0-14661 GCA_009830355.1 Cherax destructor
TGCCTAGTAGGGTTATTGAAGCTAGGACCTTGGGTAGTTTTAAATTTAGGTTGGATAAATTCATGAGTGAGAGGGTTGGATTTGGTGGGAATTGCACATGAGTAAATAAAATTATCAAATCTTATTTCTTGGGTAATTGAAAGTTGGGTTGAACAAGTGTTCTGTTGGTGGGATGGAATGTGAAGGACCTGCCTAGTATGGGCCAACAGGCCTGCTGCAGTGTTCCTCCTTTCTTATGTTCTTATGTTCTTATGGATAGACTCAGAAGTGTCTATTCGCGGATGATGTGAAAATAATGAGGAGAATCACATCGGAAGAGGACCAGGCAGGGCTGCAAACAGACCTGACAAGCTCGACATCTGGTCTAGCAATTGGCTTCTCGAATTCAATCCCTCCAAATGCAAAGTCATGAGGATCGAGAAGGGCAAAGAAGACCGCTGACAGAGTACAAGCTAGGCGGACAAAGGCTACAAACCTCGGCAAAGGAGAAAGACCTTGGAGTGAGTATAACGCCAAGCACGTCTCCGGAGGCACACATCAACCAGATAACTGCGGCAGCATATGGGCGACTGGCAAACCTAAGATTAGCGTTCCGTTACCTTAACAAGGAATCGTTCAAGACACTGTATACCGTGTACGTCAGGCCCATACTAGAATATGCAGCACCAGTCTGGAACCCACACCTGGTCAAGCACGTAAAGAAACTAGAGAAAGTGCAAAGGTTTGGGACAAGGTTAGTTCCACAACTCAGGGGTCTGTCTTATGAAGAAAGGTTGAGGGAAATAGGACTAACAACACTGGAGGAAAGAAGGGTCAGAGGAGACATGATAACGACATACAAAATATTGGGGAATTGACAAGGTAGACAGTGACAGGATGTTCCAGAGAGGGAACAAGAAACAAGGTGACACAACTGGAAGCTGAAGACTCAGATGAGTCAAAGGGATGTTAGGAAGCATTTCTTCAGCCACAGAGTAGTCAGGAAGTGGAATAGTCTAGAGAAAGATATAGTGGAGGCAGGAACCATACATAGTTTTAAGACAAGGTATGATAAAGCTCATGTAGCAGGGAGAGCAGAGACCCAGTAGCAGACAGCGAAGAGGCGGGGCCAGGAGCTGAGTCTCGACCCCTGCAACCACAATTAGGTGAGTACACACACACACATTGACACACACACATTGACACACACACATTGACACACACACACACACACTTTGACACACACACACACATTGACACACACACACACACACACACACACACACCCCGATGGCATGGTGGCTAGCGCTCCTGCTTCACGCACGGAGGGCCCGGGTTCAATTCCCGACGGGGCCGAAACATTTCGAAGTGTTTCGTTACACACACACACACACATACATACAACAGGCCTAGTGTCTAATCGACATGTGCCTAGGACAAAATGGTAACTAACTAACACACACACTGACACACACACACACACACACACACACACAAACACTGACACACACTGACACACACACACACACTGACACACACACACACACTGACACACACACACACTGACACACACGCCCCGATGGCATAGTGGCTAGCGCTCTTGCTTCACGCACGGAGGGCCCGGGTTCAATTCCCGACGGGGCCGAAACATTTCGAAGTGTTTCGTTGCACACACACATACATACAACAGGCCTAGTGTCTAATTGACATGTGCCTAGGACAAAATAGTAACTAACAGACAGACACACACACCCCGAAACATTTCGAAGTGTTTCGTTGCACACACACACATACATACAACAGGACAGGCCTAGTGTCTAATCGACATGTGCCTAGGACAAAATGGTAACTAACTAACAACACACTGACACACACTGACACACACACACATACTGACACACACGCCCCGATGGCATAGTGGCTAGCGCTCTTGCTTCACGCACGGAGGGCCCTGGTTCAATTCCCGGCGGGGCCGAAACATTTCGAAGTGTTTCGTTACACACACACATACATACAACAGGCCTAGTGTCTAATCGACATGTGCCTAGGACAAAATGGTAACTAACACACCGGTTACCTAGTGGGTAAAGCTCTCGCTTCACGCACGGAGGGGCCGAGTTCAATTCCCGGTGGGGCAGAAACATTTTGAAGTGTTTCCTTACACACACACACACACACATACATACAACAGGCCTAGTGTCTAATTGACATGTGCCTAGGACAAAATGGTAACTAACACGCAAGTACTCTAACTCTACCACTAAGCCCTCCCCCTAAAAAATGGCAGGACAAAGAGGCAATGATACTGGTGATGGCTTCAATGATACATGTGATGGCTTCAATGATACTGGTGATGGCTTCAATGATACTGGTGATGGCTTCAATGATACTGGTGATGGCTTCAATGATACTGGTGATGGCTTCAATGATACTGGTGATGGCTTCAATGATACTGGTGATGGCTTCAATGATACTGGTGATGGCTTCAATGATACTGGTGATGGCTTCAATGATACTGGTGATGGCTTCAATGATCAGGAAGCATTTGGTAGAAAGAATCAAGAGCATTTCGGAATTAGAGTGGGAAAAACTAAGCAAGTTTTGCAACTAAATGGAAAAGATATCTACATAGAAAAAGTAGCGGAGTTACGAGCTGTTGCTGTGGAGTCAAAGGTGCGGAGCTTGGTGGATGAACTGGAAGTGCTGAAACAGAATATAGTAGTGATGACTGATAGGAGCAAGGTGCTGCATGCAGGAGCATTAGCGACAGTGGGGGACTGAATAACGGGAAGCAGCAAAAGAAGCCCTTGAGGAAATTATATCAGGCCACTGGGTCGTCTGGAGACGATGAAGGAAACAACCAAAGAGATACTTAAATTAGACCCAGAGATATGGAGAAAACGATATTGGAAGAGGAGAGGTACAGTTTGCTCATTATTCATCGGCTTTATGTGGCAGAAGGGAAGATATGTGTCAAAGAAAACAGGGAGAGATAAAAGACTGAGAACATCATCATGGTAACGGAGAGGGGCATGACCTTACTGATATTCATGACCGAAATTCTATGAAACAATATCATGCAGAGGAAACTACAATTAAAGAACTGTGTAAAATATCAGCAAGTGTACCTCGACTGCAACAGAACACGAAAAGAATGGGAACAAAAGAGAGAGTAAGGAAGTGCCAGAGGTAGTAAGGGAAGACAGAGTAGGTACCAACAGACAGGGGAGTGCAACCTTGGTGGAAAACAATGAACACAACTTCCCACAGAACCACACACAGCATCCCCTCAACCCCTACCAACCCACACCAACCAAATAAAATATTCAAAAACAAATCACACCCACAATCCCTCTCCCCCAGCACTGATACCACCACATTAGCCTACCATAAATACAGCCCAACCTACCACACACTCAGCCTGCCCTAACCTCACTACATCCCCTGAATACAGTTCTGGAAAGAAAGCTGAAGGTATGGTATACCAACATAGATGGAATAACAAATATGAGTGACGAATGGCAGAAAAGACTCACTGAGGCATCCCTGGATATCATAGCACTCACAGAGACTAAGCTCATGGGGGTGATAACAGATGCGCTCTTCTCATCTTGATATCAGATCCTGAGGAAAGACAAGGGAAATAGAGGGGTAGGAGAAGTTGCACTGTGCATCAAAAACCAATGGAGTTTTGAGAATAGAGGACTAGTCAGATGTGAAGCAGATGACTACTTAGTTGGAACATTTCTAACCGGGGGTCCAAAAGTGATATTATCAGAGATGTACAACCCAACAACAGCAGGAGACCAAGACAAGATTATGATAGGAACAACAGAAAGATGGTGGCTACACTAGCCGAGGTGACCAGAAGGGCCCACATGGTAGGGTAAAGTTACTCATCATAAGAGATTTCAACTACAAGGACATAGACTGGGACAATCTAAAGCCACATGGGAAAACCGGAGATGTGGAGAGCCAAGGTGCTGGAGGTAGTGCTGGAAAGCTTTATGTTACAACATGTTAGGGACACAACTAGAGAGAGAGTAAATGAAGAAACAGCAATGGTGGACCTTGTATTCATTTTGATGAGTTCAGACATTGGGGAAGTCACACACGAAACGCCCTTCGGAGCTTGCGATCACTTGGTCCTGAGTTTCGAATGCACAGAGTTAACAATAAAGAGTAAAGCAGCACCAGAAGGACAGGAGAAACCAAACTTCAAAAAAGGGGACTACAAACGTAATAGGCAATTCCTGCATGAGGTACAGTGGGTAGAAGAGCTCTAGAAGGGAAGACAATAAACGAAATGATGGAACATGTGACCACAAAGCTCAGGGAGGCAGAAAAGAAGTTCGTGCCAAGGGGCAACAGAAACAATGGGAAGACAATAGTGAGCCCATGGTTTACCTGGAGGTGTGGAGAAGCCAAAGGCTAAAAAGTATAGAAAAAATATAGAAAGCAAATGCCTCGGCAAAAATAGGAAGCTGAGCTAAAGAGCCAGAAATAAATATGCATGGATAAGGAGAGATGCCCAGTGGCAGTACAAGAATGACATAGCATCAAAAGCCATATCTGATGTAACGCTGTTATTCAGCCACATCAGGAAAACAACTGTCAAGAACCAGATAATCAGACTGAGGAAGGAAGGAGGGGAAGTCACAGAGAGCAACCAGGAAGTTTGTGAAGAGCTCACCTCAGTATTCAAGGAGGAATTCACAATGGAGACAGAGAATCTTCCAGTAAACCGAGGGATTAGGGTGCACCAGCAAGTGCTGGACACACTGCACACAACCGTGAAAGTGAAGAAACTGCTAGGTGAACTAGATACCTCGAGATGACATCTCTCTGTGGGTCCTGAGACAGGAAGCGGGTGCACTGTGTGTGCCACTATCAACAAACTTCAGTAAAGCTATTGAAACAAGGCAGCTGCCCTAGGTATGGAAGGCAGCAAATGTATTCCCAATTTTCAAGAAAGGAGACAAACAGGCAGCATTAAAGTACAGATCTGTGTCACTGACATTTAATTTATATGAAGTTATGGAAGATTATCAGGAGAAGAATGGTGAAGCACCTTGAAAGGAACAGGTTCATTCAGGTCAACCAGCACTGCTTCATGGAAGATAAATCTTGCATCACAAACCTACTGAGTTCTGCGATAAGGAAAC
The DNA here is from genome assembly GCA_009830355.1 of Cherax destructor. Lineage (NCBI taxonomy): Eukaryota > Metazoa > Arthropoda > Malacostraca > Decapoda > Parastacidae > Cherax > Cherax destructor. The sequence continues at coordinate 5,145 of WNWK01045587.1, forward strand.
ATAGGCATAATAGGAGAGAGAGGGATGGGTAGACTGGATCTTCTTGGATTGAAAGAAGGCTTTCGATACAGTACCACACAAAAGACTGGTTGATAAGCTAGAGGAGCAGGCAGGAATAGCATGGAAAGTACTGCAATTGATCAGGAAAAACCTGACGGGAAAGAAAAAAACGTGTACTGGTAGGTGACAAAGTGTCAGAGTGGATGCATGTGCCTGTTGGGGTTCCACAAGGGTCAGTCCTAGGTTCGGTGCTGTTTTTAGTATATGTGAATGACCTGACAGAAGGGATTGATTCAGAGGTGTTCCTATTCGCAGACAATGTGAAATTAATCAGGAGAATATAAGTGGACGAGAATTAGGCAAGCCTGCAAGGAGATCTGAACAGGCTACAAGCATGGTAAGATAAATGGCTCCTGGAGTTTAACTCCAGAAAGTGCAAAGTAATAAATTTTGGGAAACCACAAAGAAGACCGCAGACGGTTAAGGGAAATCAACCTGACGATACTTGAGAACAGGATTGATAGGGAGATATAATAGTGACATGTACAATACTGCGAGGAATTGACAAGGTGAATAAGTACAGAATGTTTCAGACATGTGACATTACAACAAGGGGTCACAGCTGGATGTTGAAAACTCGGATGAGTCACAGGGGAACAATCTCGCGAGGGATGTAGTAAAGGCAGGATCCATACATAGCTTTAAGAAGAGGTTCGAAAAAGCTCATTTAGCAGGGACAGAGTGAACGTAGTAGTAACCAGCCAGGAGATATGACTCGACCCCTGATACCACAAATAGGTGAGAACAAATGGGTGAATACTGACCTACATTGTGACCTACACACTGACCTGCACACTGCACTGACCTACATTGTGACCTACAAACTGACCTGCACACTGACATACATTGTGACCTACATACTGATCTGCACACTGCAATGACCTACATTGTGACCTGCACACTAACCTACAAACTGACCTGCACACTGACCTACACACCAGCACATTCACGAGCGAGACTACCTAACAAAAAAGTGTTATGCCCTAGAGGGTGAGGAAATAAAATAAAAGTACATAACAATACTGAAGCAAAATCCTTGCACAAGAGTTAGTAAAAACGTTTATTGAGTGAGCTGGCTTTTGTTAGGATAACGTGAGGAGAAAGGAAGTAAGTGTTCTGGTACTGAGAATAAGGATACACTATATTACACACACAATATATATATATATATATATATATATATATATATATATATATATATATATATATATATATATATATATATATATATATATTATGTCGTGCCGATTAGGTAAAACTGGTCAATTAGCAAGAACTCATTTAAAATGAAGTCCTTTCTAAAATTTTCTCTTATACGTTTAAAGATATATTTTTCATTTATGTTAATGTAAGAATTTATAATTTTGTACCAAGAGAAACTTTGAAAACCTACCTAACCTTATTACAACAAGCGTAATTTAATTTAGCCTAACCCAACTAAATATATTTTAGATACGTTAACATTAATTTAATAATAAACAAACACAATTAAATATATTTTTCGTTATGTTCAGAATGATTTTGGCGAAATTATTGCATACACAAATTTTCGCTTGTCTTATATGGCAAGGTGAGCGTTGCTATTTAAGTAAATCGTAAGTTTTATCTAATCGGCACGACATATATATATGTCGTGCCGATTAGGTAAAACTGGTCAATTAGCAAGAACTCATCTAAAATTAAGTCCTTTCTAAAATTTTCTCTTATACGTTTAAATATATATTTTTTTCATTTATGTTAATGTAAGAATTTATAATTTTGTACCAAGAGAAACTTTGAAACCTACCTAACCTTATTACAACAAGCGCAATTTAATTTAGCCTAACCCAACTAAATATATTTTAGATACGTTAACATTAATTTAATAATAAACAAACACAATGAAATATATTTTTCGTTATGTTCAGAATGATTTTGGCGAAATTATTGCATACACAATTTTCACTTGTCTTATATGGCAAGAAGAGCGTGCTATTTAAGCCAAAATCAAAAGTTTTACCTAATCGGCACGACACACACACACATATATATATATATATATATATATATATATATATATATATATATATATATATATATATATATATATATATATATATATATATATATATATATATATGTGCCGATTAGGTAAAACTGATCAATTAGCAAGAACTCATTTAAAATTAAGTCCTTTCTAAAATTTTTCTTATACGTTTAAAATATTTTTTCATTTATGTTAATGTAAAAATTTATAATTTTGTACCAAGAGAAACTTTGAAAACCTACCTAACCTTATTACAACAAGCGCAATTTAATTTAGCCTAACCCAACTAAATATATTTTAGATACGTTTACAATAATTTAATAATAAACAAACACAATGAAATATATTTTTTCGTTAGGTTCAGAAGGATTTTCGGAAATTATTGCATACACAATTTTTCGCTTGTCTTATTTGGCAAGATAAGCGTTGCTATTTAGACAAAATCGCAAGTTCTGCCTATTCGGCACGACACATATATATATATATATAATATATATATATGTCGTGCCGATTAGGTAAAACTTGCGATTTTGGCTTAAATAGCAACGCTCACTTGCCATATAAGACAAGTGAAAATTGGGTATGCAATAATTTCGCCAAAATCATTCTGAACCTAAGGAAAAAAAATATTTCATTGTGTTTGTTTATTATTAAATTAATGTTAACGTATCTAAAATATATTTACTTAGGTTAGGCTAAATTAAATTGCGCTTGTTGTAATAAGGTTAGGTAGGTTTTCAAAGTTTCTCTTGGTACAAAATTATAAATTCTTACATTAACATAAATGAAAAAAATATATCTTTAAACGTATAAGAGAAAACTTTAAAAAGGACTTAATTTTAGATGAGTTCTTGCTAATTGACCAGTTTTACCTAATCGGCACGACATATATATTATATATATATATATATATATATATATATATATATATATATATATATATATATATATATATATATATATATATATATTAGGTAAAACTTGCAATTTTGGCTTAAATAGCAACGCTCTTCTTGCCATATAAGACAAGCGAAAATTTATGTATGCAATAATTTCGCAAAATCATTCTGAACCTAACGAATAAAATATATTTCATTGTGTTTGTTTATTATTAAATTATTTTAAACGTATCTAAAATATACTTAGTTGGGTTAGACTAAATTAAATTGCGCTTGTTATAATAATGTTAGATAAGTTTTCAAAGTTTCACTTGGTACAAAATTAATATATATGTATATATATATATATATATATATATATATATATATATATATATATATATATATATATATATATATATATATGGATATGTCGTGCCGATTAGGTAAAACTTGCGATTTTGGCTTAAATAGCAACGCTCATCTTGCCATATAGGACAAGCGAAAATTTGTGTATGCAATAATTTCGCCAAAATCATTCTGAATCTAAAGAAATAAATATATTTCATTGTGTTTGTTTATTATTAAATTATTGTTAACGTATCTAAAATATATTTTGTTGGGTTAGGCTAAATTAAATTGCGCTTGTTGTAATAAGGTTAGGTAGGTTTTCAAAGTGTCTCTTGGTACAAAATTATAAATTTTACATTAATATAAATGAAAAAATATATCTTTAAACGTATAAGAGAAAATTTTAGAAAGGACATAATTTTAAATGAGTTCTTGCTAATTGTCCAGTTTTACCTAATCGGCACGACATATATACGTATATATATATATATATATATATATATATATATATATATATATATATATATATATATATATATATATAGTCGTGCCGATTAGGTAAAACTTGCGATTTTGGCTTAAATAGCAACGCTCACCTTGCCATATAAGACAAGTAAAAATTTGTGTATGCAATAATTTCGCCAAAATCATTCTGAACATAACGAAAAATTATATTTCATTGTGTTTGTTTATTATTAAATTAATGTTAACGTATCTAAAATATATTTAGTTGGGTTAGGCTAAATTAAATTGCGCTTGTTGTAATAAGGTTAGGTAGGTTTTCAAAGTTTCTCTTGGTACAAAATTATAAATTCCTACATTAACATAAATGAAAAAATATATCTTTAAACGTATAAGAGAAAATTTTAGAAAGTACTTAATTTTAGATGAGTTCTTGCTAATTGACCAGTTTTACCTAATCGGCACGACATATATGTATATATATATATATATATATATATATATATATATATATATATATATATATATATATATATATATGTATGTATATATACATATATATATATATATATATATATATATATATATATATATATATATATATATATATATATATATATATATATGTATGTATGTATATATACATATATATATATATATATATATATATATATATATATATATATATATATATATATATATATAGTATTGTAACCACGAACGAGTGGTATTTAATCAATAACAACATTGCGACTAGCCGGGGGATCGAACCCGTGTTGTTAGAGTGTCGTGAAGATTCTCGACACACTAACTCACTGGGCCATCCAATCCTACAAAGGTCACACACCCAGCAGAGCTAGGTGTTGTACTGTGATCCGAGGACATACAACGGTGTAGGTGCCTCTGAGCTAATTTAATGGTTACAATACTATATATACTGCTTGTGGAGGCACCATCCATGGGGTCCCTCTGGAGTAGTGTATTTTGCCATTGAATCTGGATCATCTGGAGGTGCCCTGCTCCCTTCCAGGATTTCCAGGAGGTGAGGCAGGGTGTCCTGCACGTGATGGGTGTATCTCCGCAGGGTGCCTGTCATTTCTGGGAGGCGACAGCCGAAGGAGATATGCTTTGTGGTGGGTGTCCGACCGCCCTCTCTTTTGTCTGCTGAGGTGGCTCAGTGAATGTGAGGTTGCTATCCCAGAGTGTTAGGTTACTTTTGTGAAGGGTAGGTTATGGGACGGGTTCCATGCTGCATCTGCACTGCTGGCGGTTTCGAGGTCCTCTTGGGTGAAGGGGGGCGTTTACGGCCTTTCCATGCTTTCTAGTAACTGTCACTTTCTTTTTTTTTTCTTTCCTACTTTCTTTTTTTTCTAAAAAAATAAGAATGAAGTGCCACCATCATGGAGTCTTCGTTCCATGACCCCACTCCTCCTCCTCCTAGGCCCCTTTTTGTTACTGCATTCTGTTCTGACCCAGCTTCTTTATTGGACCATTCTCCAGACATTTCCCATACCCTTGTACCTTGTGCTGTGGTTCGTACGTTGGACTGCGTGCGGCCAGCAGTAACAGCCTGGTTGATCAGGCTCTGGTCCAACAGGAGGCCTGGTCACAGACCGGGCCGCGGGGGCGTTGACCCCTGGAATTCTCTCCAGGTAGACTCCAGGTATATCTCTCCCATTCCCGTGCATTCTGTATCTTGGATATTGCGTTCTTGATCTCTTCTCTGCCGCTGCCCATCTTATTGGGAGGGTCCCACTGTGACTCGTGGTGATCAGTTGGAGATTCTTCTCATCCTCTTCATGTTTTAAATACAGGTGATCCCACCTATTTTGACTCTCGCACTCGGTCTCTCTCTTGCATCGATCTTTCTATCTGTTCCTCGTCAATTGCCCTTGATTAGGCTTGGTCTGTTCTCCCAGATTTGCACGACAGTGATCACTTTCCTATTATTCTTACTTCTACTACATATTTCTGACTGCCTCATAGCTTCCGTTGGCAATTTGGACGAGCGAATTGGGACTACTTCTCTCACCTTACCGCTTTTTGTAAGGACCCTTCTTTGTCCTCTATTGATGAGCTGGTGCACCAGTTTTCGACCTTAGTTTTGACTGCAGCGTCACGTTCTATTCCTCAAACCCCAGGCAGGTATTCTCAGAGATGCGTGCCTTGGAGGTCTCCTGCGTGTTCTCGTGCAGTGCATTTGAAACATGCTGCGTTGGGCCGTTATCATATAATCGGACAGCAGATCGTCTTTTGGATTTTAGGAGAGCAAGGGCACTCGCTCGCCGTGTCATACTCTACGCTAAAAGCACTTGTTGGCATGACTACGTTTCTACTGTTACCTCGACTCCCTCTATGTTTGGAAGAAGGTACGAAAGTTGTGTGGCAAATACGCTCCGAACCCAGCTCCCATTTTGCGGGTTGCTGGTGTTAGTGTTGAGGAATCTCTTGAGGTTGCCATGGGAATCGGGAACTATCTTGTCCGTGTCTCCCAAGGGCATCACCTCTGTCCCTCGTTTCTGACTTCTAAGTCTGCCAGGGAGCAATCGCCCCTGGATTTCTCTCCTAATGGGATGGAGCCATATAACGTACCTTTTACTCTCTTAGAACTGGAGTCCACGCTTTCCGCTTGCCTGTCATCGGAAGATGTCCCCGATGATATTCACATCCGTATGCTACAGCATTTGCATTCTACAGCCCTTACAGTAATTTTGCGTCTTTTAAATCTTGTTTGGACACGAGGGGTTCTCCCTCAACAATGGAAATCTGCCATTGTGCTACCGTTTTGCAAAACAGGCACTTCATGGCTTTATACCTCTCACTATCGTCCTATCGCTCTGACCAGTGTAGTCTGCAAAGTGATGGAATGATTGGTGAATAGTCGTCTGATATGGTATTTAGAGACTCAAAATAGTCTTTCTCCTAGCCAATATTGCTTTCGCATGGGCCACTCTACATTAGACCCCTTGCTCAACTTAGATACATATGTGCGAAATGCCTTTCCTAATAAACACTCTATCCTAGCGGCAGAGGCAGCAAGGTCTTTGCAACTCTGTTTTACAATCACCAGAGGATACTATCAACTCTGTGATGGCCTAGCAAAGACACATAACACTAATGAAGTGGATACCCATAATCATTTAAATCAGCTGCAGAAATCACCTGAACCACCGAAATTCACGCAATAGAAAAAAACCAAGAAAGTTGTTGTCACCCCACCATCCACCCCACTGCGAAGCAAAGTTAATCTTCTCTACATCTGCCCACTACCCATACTCAACAAGCCACCTGAACCCACTGTCAATGGGAAAGGGTCAGAACAACAGAAGAAAATCCAGTAATCAAGCCAGGTCTCACAACAACACAGCGTCTCCTCCTAGCAAGGACACAACCCACACCACCCACTGCTGCTACCACAACACTCGCCAAACATCAACGAACATTTGCCGCCACTCCAAGCAAAGAGGTGAACTCCTTCCTTGGATTCGACAAACTGGAGCTGCAAGATCCAAACTAGATAAATACATCAAGACACAGAAACAAAAAATCGCCACATTAACTCAAGAAATGCAGGAATTAAGAACAACAAATGGCATACTCACCCAGGAAGTACAGTTAAAAACTGCCAATGATTAATTCCTTGACAGAACCTCAACCCTAGAAGGTAAAATTCACGCAATAGATCAACAAAATAACAGCCACACTGAAACTGAGCACACCATCAATCGCCTTCGGGAGCAAGTCACTAAACTAAATTCCAACCTCATAGAAGAAAGATCACGAGTGGATCTCCAACTCACTGATGTCATCAACAATTTCCAAGATCATAATGACCAAAAAACAGCTACCTACAGTCACCCAACAGACATGCATGGAGACCACTCTACAGCTTATCAAACATTCCTTCATTCCCTGACCAGCTCCCATACTGGTCAGACATCTGCGGACTGCATCCTGGTGGTGACACTGCGAAGCTTTATATTTTCACCAACATGGCGGCTGCAAGCCGGCGGAGGGTGAATACTGTTTGCATAGACGTCGTGAGAGGGGCGGTTTATCCGTCCACTGCTGCACTGTCCTGCCGGCCATATTATGGGACACGTGTTTAAGGAGTATGGAGTTGTGCACGTAGCAAATGTCGGCAAGTGGAACGAAAGCCCTTACGAGGGACTGCTGGAGGGATCCTATTCTCTTAAAATGACGGTACGACGACCCATACCATCGTATGTGGTAATGCCGGAGTTCCGCACGGAGGTGTACGTGACGTACGTTGGCCAAAGACGTACGTGCCGCATCTGTGGTGCCTATGAGCATGTTGCAGCTGACTGTGTGAGGAGAGGCGCGCAGCGCTTTGATGAGGGTCCTGTGAGCCCCAGTGAGTAGGATGTAAGGTGTGAGACGACTATGAAGGAACGGGAGGATCAGCCGAAAAAGTGGAGTGACATTGTTGATGGTATGAAGGAGACGTGTCTCACCATTCCAGATGCATCACAGCCAGGAGAGGAAGGAACGACAGGAGACCTGGAGGGTACTTTGGTGTGGAATGTGTTGAAGGTCCGCAGTTAGGGTCATTTTTGGTATCCATGTGCCTGACGCTGTGCTATTCACTGCTGTTTCGAGCATTACTGTTATTTGGTGAATGGGTTGTCATATTGTTCAAGCAAACTGGTCGCCTCACTGGTCCACAAGTTAGCTAATTTAGGGACTTAGTGCTGTCAGTCACATTCTAAGTCTTGTCGAGTTTTACTGAAACATACCGAGTATTACCCAACACACACACACACATATATTTGCATACTTATATCACTCTTGTATTAATGAGTGAATCTCATAGCAACGTACCTGAAGGTTCATATTAAGAGTATTAACGTTTACAATATATTTAATAAGCCCTTAATTGTATGTACAGATTAAGTATAACGGTCATTAGAAAGCATAACTCGGTATTCTCAAAAATGTGTATAGGAGCTTAGCTCCTTTATTATTTAATTTACATTAACTGTAAAGATTACCACCTAGACACCTTTGTTATTAAAGATTTCAACTTTTATTTAGTTAGTTTGTATTCATCCTGTTGTAATCCCAAAGCTCTACTGAAAAGCCACCTAATTTTACAGTATAACTGGACTAGGATGTAATATGACAAACTTACGAAACCAGAAACAGGCTAGATGCTAGAGGGGGTCAATAAGTTGACCTAGTATTCTGGAGATATCTTCACTTCTCTTCGTCTGTATCTACGCATTAACTTCCACAGCTTTTCACATATGATCATATATGCTCACATATGTTCACACACACCAGCTGGTCTTCATTCTCAAAGTACACGCACACACACCAGCTGGTCTTGTCAACAAGGTACACACACACACACCAGCTGGTCTTGTCTCACAAGGTACACACACTCACACCAGCTGGTCTTATCTCTCAAGGTACACACACTCATACCAGCCGGTCTTGTCAACACACATACAGACACACACACGTCTCCGGAAGCACACATCAACCAGATAACTACTGCAGCATATGGGCGCCTGGCAAACCTGAGAATAACGTTCCAATACCTTAGTAAGGAATCGTTCAAGGCACTGTACACCGTGTATGCCAGGCACATACTGGAGTATGCAGCACCAACTTGGAACCCACACCTGGTCAAGTACGTCAAGAAATTAGAGAAAGGGCAAAGGTTTGCAAATGGGAATGTCCTACGAAGAAGGTTAAGGGAAATAGGCCTGACGAC
>WNWK01045588.1:0-14660 GCA_009830355.1 Cherax destructor
GCCCCAACAGAAGCAAATTTTTTTTTAATATTGGGAAATGGAACAGAATTCTTCCTCCGTAAACCATGCGTGTCGTAAGAGGCACTAAAAAGCCAGGAACAAGGGGGTAGTAACCCCCTTTTCCTGTATATATTACTAAATGTAAAAGGAGAAACTTTTTTTTTTCCCTTTTTGGGGCCCCCCCGCTTCGGTGGGAAATAGCCGACGTGTTGAAAGAAAGAAGAATTGTACATTGTCACCCATGAACCACATTAAATATAAATATATATATATGTGTGTGTGTGTATATGTGTGTGTGATGTGTGTGTGTGTGTGTGTGTGTGTGTGTGTGTGTGTTTTATTTTTTTTGTGTGTATTTGTGTGTGTGTGTGTGTGTGTATGTATTTGTGTGTGTGTGTATGTATTTGTGTGTGTGTGTGTGTGTGTATGTATTTGTGTGTGTGTGTGTGTGTATGTATTTGTGTGTGTGTATGTATGTATGTATGTATGTATGTATATATGTATGTCCAGCCCTTTGGGGAAGATTCCCTAAAATTTACCCGACAAGAGAGCAGAAAGTTAAGAAGAAAGAAGACACTCCTCACTCAGGGGGGTCATCCAAAAAGAAGATGTCACCCTCCACCCCGGGGGGCCCATAGCAAGACGAAAGAAGAAAGAAGATGAATGACACCCCACCGGGGGCCATAAAAAGTGTTGTGTATTAAAACACTTGCTTTCTAAAATTTATGATAATAATAATACAATATACTATTTAAGAAAGGACACTAAACCCACAGAATATGGGTAGGATATTAAGAGCAAAGGCAAAGCATTTTCAAGAGTAAAAATTTTTGGTGCAAGAGATCAACTGCAGAAAAAAAGCCATAGATAACCTTTTCCCATTAAAGAAGATACCTTCAGAGAAGGGGCAGACATGTTAAAAAAGGGGGCCAAAAATTTAAAGGTTATCAGTCCCAATAAAAAACTGATCTATCAAATTAATGCACTATGGGCAAGAGTCAGCGACCCAGCTCTAAAAAGAGTGGGCAGAGCACACTCCCAATAAGATGATCATAGAAGTCTCTTTTAACCCTTTCACAGCGGGGAAAAATCCACAGTTGAAAAAAATAAACAAAGATGATAGACACCAGATGGGTTAAGTGAAAAGGCTTATTGGTTCAAGGTAGACCAACAGTTTTGCCAGAATGTATTAGGTCAGTATGGGGAAAAAATTGGAAAAAAGGGAATTTAGAATTTCTGATATAGAAAGTTAATTTTGTGATCATTATTAGAATTGTAAAGATGTATCCTGTTCTTTTTTTGCTTCAAAATAGATTTTTACTCTTTTTTAAAAATTTTTCACTATTCAGAGATTTGATTGCCATTACCATATTTGGACTGGACAGTTATTTTCATTAATTACTTTAAAAAATACCATTTTTCCAAATTAACTCCATACTCAAATTATATGTATTATTATGTATTATATGTATGAAGCACCAGTTTGGAACCCACACCTGGTCAAGCACATCAAGAAATTAAGAGAAAGTGCAAAGGTTTGCAACAAGGTTAGTTCCGGAGCTAAGGAAATGTCCTATGAAGAAAGGTTAAGAGAAATTGGCCTGACGACACTGGAGGACAGGAGGGTTAGGGAGACCTGAGTCTCAGCCCTGCAACCACAATTAGGTGAGTATGTACATAAAATTTTTAGAGAACAGTACCTACCTCATTAACACTAATGTTTAAAGAGTTTCTGAGTTGAATGCTCACTCACTCCTGTACCAACAGTTAGTGAATAGAAGCAGAACCATTGGTTAGTATGTGGCTCCAAAAACACTTCATACTCCAAGCCTTAGTCTCACATTATTTATTTGTTGGCCACTTGAAACAAACAAAAACAAATAGCAGTTTATTGTGCTTGAAGATTTTGCCGGTAGAATATGCCAAATTAATCTCCTTGACATAGTCAGGGTTTGCAATATACAGTGGACCCTCGGTTTTCGTGAGTCAGTTTTTCGTGAATTTTGGTTATCGACAACTTTTCGTCAAAATATAGCCTTGGTTTTTGTGATTTCCTTGATTTCAGCGGTCGTCACGGAACGTCCCAGTTGCTGCGCGACACAAGCCTCCACAGACGCATTCAGAGTCAGTATGGCATTGTTTCTCAGTGAGTGAGCATCACCCACGCATTCATACGGAACATTTTGTAATAATTCATTGTTTTTTGTGCTTGCAACTGCTAAATAAGTCACCATGGGCCCAAAGAAAGCTCCTAGTGCCAGACCTTTGTTAAAGAAGGTGAGAAACACAATAGAATTAAAGAAAGAAATCATAGAAAAATATGAAAACAATGTTTCAAAGGTGCTTTGATGTGACCTCGGACACTGAATTGACCCTAAGAGGTCTGGAGGATCACTTCAATATCCTCAATTGCATAACTCTTATAGATAAGGCTTGGCAGGGAGTGACTTCCAGGACGATGAACTCTGCTTGGAGAAAATTGTGGCCATAATGTGTCCATGAGAAGGATTTTGAAGGGTTTGAGGCTGACCCTGTCGACCCTATGCCTGTTGTGGAATGTATTGTGGCATTGGGGAATTCCATGGGGTTGGATGTGTGTGGTGAAGATGTGGAGGAATTGGTGGAGGACCACATTGAAAAGTTAACCACTGAAGAGCTGCAAGACCATCTGCAACAGCACAGCTGAAGAAATTGCTTCACAGGAGGAGGAGAGAGAGGGAAGAAGGTGCACTTCTTCAAAGATTAAGACATTTGTGCAAAGTTGAGTGAGGTGCAAACATTTGTGGAGGAACATCACCCTAACAAAGCTGTTGCAGGCCGTGTCTGCGACATGTTCAATGACAATGCCTCGCTCATTTTAGGCAAATCTTAGAGACGCCAGAAACAGAGCTCTGGAACAATTTTTGAGCGACAGGGGTCCAGTGACTCAAGCTGGTTCTAGTGCCATTAAAAAACAAAGAAGAGAAATAACCTCGGATAAGGACTCAGTACCTCAAGTCTTTATGGAAAGAGATTCACCTTCCAAACAATAGTAATTCTCTTCTCTCTCCCTCCTCCCATCTTCCATACACCAACAAGAGTCTTCAATAAAGGTAAATGTGATGTTATTATTGCTTTATATTGATTTGTCATTCTTTTCTGTATGTAAATCTATATTTAATCTAAAAAAATTTTTTTTTGTTAATACTTTTGGGTGTCTGGAACGGATTAATTGGATTGCATTATTTCTTAGGGGAAAAATGGTTTCGGTTTTCGTGAATTTCGGTTTTCGGCAGACTCTCTGGAACGGATTAATCACGAAAACCAAGGATAGATAAGACAGACAAGAACAAGAACTATTTAGAAAATAGAAAATTCAGATCGGTGTGTATACTTATACATGTACATACAGATGTATGTAGTGTGACCTAAGTGTAAGTAGAAGTAGCAAGACATACCTGTGTTCTTGTGTGTTCATGAGACAGAAAGAAAAGAAAACCAGCAATCCTACCATTGTGTAAAACAATTACAGGTTTCCATTTAACACTCATTTGGCAGGATGGTAGTACCTCCTGGGTGAAGCATGGGTGGGGAATGTTGCAACAAGGAGAAGACTGGAGGCAGTTGAGATGTCGTGTCTGAGGGCAATGTGCAGTGTGAATGTAATGCAGAGAATCCATAGCTTGGAGATTTAGAAGGAGGTGCAGGGTTTCTAAAAGTATTATCCAGAGGGCAGAGGAAGGGTTGTTGAGGTGGTTTGGACACTTAGAGAGGATGGAACAAAATAAAATGACTTGGAGGGCATATAAATCTGTGGTGGAAGGAAGGCAGGGTAGGGGTCATCCTATTAATGGTTGGTGGGAGGGAAAAGAGTTTGTGTGCATGGGGCTTGGACTTCCAGCAAGTGTGTGTGAGCAGGTTAGATAGGAGCGAGTGAAGGCAAATGGTTTTTATGACTTGATGTGCTGTTGGAGTGTGAGCAAAGTAACATTTATGAAGGGATTCAGGAAAAGTGGTTAGCTGGACTTGAGTCCTGGAAATAAGAAGTACTGTGCCTGTTCTCTGAAGAAGGGCATTATGTTGGTTTTTTAACTAGTGTAGGCATGCCTCTTGCAAGAGCGAATGATGATGAAAATGCTTCTTCTTTTTGAGGTCACCCTGTAAAATGGCTGATGTGTTAATAAAAACAAATGAGATGAGCCCAATCATGTGTTATTTGAAAGGTTGTCAATACTACATTGAACTTTGTTCAATGATATATTATCTTTATTTAGGTGTGGTCTCTGCTTGATAACAGTAGTTGAGGCAGGGGCACACAAGAGAGTTAATAGTTGAATGACAATTTTCTTCTCCTTGTGTTCAAAGGACAGGGAAGAAAGAAGCAGAGTAGGTGGGAGTAAATTTTGAAAGTTAGAGAGGTTAGTTGGGGATTTTATACCAGAGAGATTGGGAAGGAGGTGGGTGGAGAGTTTACCATGAATGGCAAATGGATGGGGAGACAGAGGAGCATGGTTGGTCTTGCTGGATCCTCCTGAAACTTCTTTACCCCTTTTCCCCCCTTTTCTTGAAAAAAAAAAAAAAAAAGTGCAGTGTCACTTAGTCTTTACAGAAATGACTGTACACTACAACGGGGATTTTCCTTTTGTTTTCTGATTGTCTTTATTTGTTCGTACTTTTTACTCCAACAGATAAGTGATTGATCTTAGGACCGCAAGAAATTTTTGGGGAATGTATTATAAAGGAAAGTACAGTACATTATATATTGATTTCCAATTAATGCTCTTTTTTGCTATTATACTTTAAATATATTAACTAGCACAGTAAAATTTTTTAGTTAAATCATATTTAGAATTTTCTTCCCCTATAGAAAATTAGAATCTAAGTTTTCTGTTCTACTTGTCATTCTAATGACATTATCCTTCAGTGAAAGTACTAGTTTTTTAGCCAAAGAAAAAATATTTTTTAAAAATGCCTCTTAAAATTTTTTTTCAAAAAATTGCCATCTCCCACCAAGGCAGGGTGACCCAAAAGAAAAAAAAAAACCCCCAAAAAGAAAATACTTTCATCATCATTCAACACTTTCACCTCACTCATACATAATCACTGTTTTTCAGAGGCGCCCCAGATACAACAGCTGAGAATAAGCCCCTCCCAACTGTCACTATCTCAGACCCCTCCTTTAAAGTGCAGGCATTGTACTTTTTTTCCCAGGACTCAAGTCCAACTAAACCCAATTTAACGGGTTTTCCCCGGGAACCCCAAAAAAATATTCCCCTCTCAACCCAAAAACTTGTCAGGCCCCAAAAACCATTCGTTCCATTCACTCCTATCTAACACGTCAAGCTTGCTGGAAGTCCAAGACCCTCACCCACAAAACCCCTTTCCCCCCCTCCTTCCAACCCCGAGGACGCCCCCCTACCCCACCTTCCTTCCCCAAAGATTTATACGCTCCAAGACTTTCCCTCTTTGATCCATTCTCCCCTAAATGACCAAACCACCTCAAAAACCCCCTCTTCAGTCCTCTGAAAAATCTTTTAGTAACTCCCACCTCCTCCCCTCTCCCCGAATTTTCTGCATAATATTTACCACAAAATTCCCCTTTTAGACGGGACATTCCACTGCCCCCAGCTGCCTCCTGCTGCAGCATTTAAACCCATGTTCACACCCATATAAGAGTTTTGCCACTATACTTTCGTACTTTCCCCTTCTTTGCCTCCATGGATAACGTTTTTGTCCCCAAAGATACCTCAATGCACCACTCACCTTTATTCCTTCATAAATTTGGGTTTTCCCTCATCCTTCATAAATCCATCCCGACAAGTCAACCCCCAAAATATCAAAACTTTCCCACTTCTTCCATAATCCCTCTCCCCAATGTGATACCCATTTTTTTTTATTTAAATGGTTTGATACCTCATCCCCTTTACTCTTATCTATGTTCACTTTCAACTATCTACCTTTCCCACACCCTGCCAAACTCGTCCACTAACCTTTTCAACTTTTTTTAGATCCCCATAAACACAGTATCATCGAAAAATTTGCCAACTCCCTTTTTTTCCTTTTGGGCCCCCCTAATTTAACCCCCCCCTTTCCCCCCAACACCCTAGCTTTTTATTTCTTTACAACCCCATCTATAAATATATTAAACAACCATAGTGACTTAAAATCCCTGTCAAAACCTACTTTTAGGGGGAAGTAATCCCCCTCTCCCTACACACCCTAACCTGAGCCTCATTTATCCTCATAAAAATTTCTTTATAAAATTCAGTAACTTACTACCTTTTCCCCATATACTTGCAACATTTGCCACATTGCTCCCTATCCACTCTATCATATCCCTTTTTCCAAATCCAAAAAAGCAATGAAAACCCCCATTTTATCTAAATACTGTTCACATATATGTTTCCCAATGTAAACACTTGATCTACACACCCCCTACCCACTCTAAAGCCTCCTTGCTCATCTGCAATCCTACTTCTGTTTTAATTTTTTAATTCTTTCAATAATAACCCAAATTACTTTTACCGGGGTATCTGGGCTTTTTCCCCTATAATTCTTACAATCTCCTTTTTTCCCCCTTCCCTTTATATAAAGGAACTATACATGCTCTCTGCCAATCCCCAGGTACCTTCCCCCCTTTCATACATTTATTAAACAAAAATACCCCCCTCAAACTATATCCCCCTCCCTTTTTAAAATTTCTGTCATGAAAACAGTTTAGCTGCTTTACCTCCTTTCATTCTATGTAATCCCCCACACACCTCCCCCCCCACTCCCATCCTGCTCTTTTTTCACTCCTAAACCATGTTTACCTCCTTGGCCAGTGATAAATTACCGCCTCCCTTTTTTTATCGACATTTAAAAATTCCTCAAAAAAATTCCCCCCTTTCCCCAAAACCTCCAACTCCCCATCTACCTTAACTCCCCTACTCTGTTTTTAACTGACAAATCCATCCTTCCCCAGGCTTTCTTAACTTGTTTACCACTCCAAAAAATTTTTTTTTTTTTTCAGCAAAATTTCTTGACAAAAAGCCTCTCCCCCTCTTTCATCTGTTTTCCCCTTTTCACTCTCACCACTCTCTTTACCTTTTTTTTACTCTCCATATACTTGGGTCTTCTATTAACACTTTTTCTGTTTTTTTAAAAAACCCCTCATAAGCTACCTTTTTCCTTTTTTCACACCCTTTACTTCTTCATTCCCCCCCACTCCTCTTTCCTCCTGCACCCACCCTCCTATAGCCACAAACTTCTGCCCCACATTCTTTCTGCATTTTTTTAAAAATATCCAAACTTTTCCCTTTAACCCCCTCCCCCCCCTACTCATACTTGCACTAGCCCACCTTTCTGCCAACAGTTGCTTATATCTCACCCCAACTTCCCCCCCCCCTTAGTTTATACAATTTAACCCCTCTCTTTTTTGCTGTTACCATTTTCTTTTTTTCCCATCTACCTTTTAAATCAAACTGTAGCTACAGCTAAATAATGATCCGATATATCCCGGCCCCCCTATAAACATGTACATCCTGAAACCTACCCATCAACCTTTTTTTCCCCAATTTCATAATCTAACAAACTACTTTCATTATGTGCTATATCATACCTTGTATACTTATTTTTCCCCCTTTTTTATAAAATATGAATTTTTTACCAAACCTCTTTTTACATATAGCCCCTTTTAAAGGGTCCCCCTTTACATTTACCCCTGGCACCCCAAATTTACCTACTCCCTCCACAAAATTTTTTCCCACTTTGGGATTAAGATCCCCAACCCTTACTTTTCCCCACTTGGTTTTAAAACTCCCCATGCACTCGCTCAACATTTCCCCAAAACTTTCTCTCTCCTCTACACTTTCTCTCTTCTCCAGGTGCATAAACACTTACTATAACCCACTTTTTTTACATCCCAAACCTTTTTTTTACTCCCATAATCCTTGAATTTATACATTTATATTCCCTCTTTTCCTGCCATAACTAATTATTCAACGTTATTGCCACTTCCTCTTTAGCTCTAACATATTTGAAACCCCCGACCTAATCCCATTTATTTCTTTTCCCCCCTGAAACCTCCTACCCCCAGCTTTTCTCACTTAAAGGCAGGATATCCAGCTTCCTTTTTATTTTTTTTAAAGTCTACAATCATCTTATTATTGCACAACATCCCCCGCACATTCAGACATCCCACTGGTAGTAGGTTGGTAGACAGCAACCACCCCCGGGGGGTTCTACCGCCCCCCAAGTGAGGTAAAAAGAAAAAATATATTTGTTTTTTCATGATGGTAGGATTTTGGTTCTTTTTTCTATAAACATGCAAGATTTCAGGTAATGCCCTTTCTACTTCTACTTACATTTGGTCACACCACTATGCATGTATGTACATGTTTTTTATACACACTCATCTGAGTTTTCTTTGATTTTATCTTAATAGTTCGTTCTTATTGTTTTTTATTTCATATCCCTGGGGGAAATGGGAAAAAGAATCTTTTCCCCCGTAAGCCATGCCTGTTGTAAAAATCAACTAAAATGCCGGGGAAAAATGGGCTAGAGATTACTAAAAAAAAAAAGAACTCTTACAATTCTTCATAAAAATAACAGCGTGCTTTTTTATTTGATGTTTTTGGGGAATTTTTTAAAAAAAGTTTTTGCCTTTGTTCAGGTAAACATAATGTGAAGTTCTAAAAATGTCAAGTATGAAAAAAAAAGCCTTATGAGAAACAAAAAAATTTGGGCCTTTTATGCCCACATATCCTCAACTGAGCCACCATCAGTGTTCAACACATATCTTCAACTGAGCCACCATCAGTGGTCAACACTTCCTTTATTCTAATCTTCTATACATGTAAAATATTTCAAAGATAAGTTATGCTTTACCTGTGATGAAATCTCTCACTAATCCACATTCACGGGAAACTGAAACAAACTGGCAGTTCACAAATGAAAATGTAAAATATATGTATAGTACAGTTTCATGTCTTTTGAATGCATATGTTTAAAAGAAAGCGTCACTTTAATTTAAAGTACTAAATGCAAAACAAGTTGTTATATTTTGATTCATTAAGGTCTTCCATGTGATCTGTGTTTTGGGCCGTTGACTATGGGGACTCTGGAGAGCTTTAGTAGACAATCTGGCTCTTCGGAAGTTCTCATAATGTCGCTCTGCTGAAAGACCCGATTAAGTCTTGCATGTGCGTCCTGAAAATAGATGAACGTGTCAAAAGAATAAGGATGGTTTTCTTTTTGCATATTATACGATAGTATTCTGTTCATAAAAAGCACTAATTAAATCCCCACTTTTGAAACTAGGTATATTTTTTGGTGTACAAGTGTTTAGAAGATCATAGCATGATCTGCTGTATAACCCTGTGGTTTAGCGCTTCTTTTGGATTATAATAATAATAGCGTTATCTAAGATTGAATAAGCAGAATAGTATATACATTAAGTTTAGCACACGCTTAAAAATTTTGGCTATTGTATGATATTTAAGAAAAAGTTTAAAGATTGGTACACTAATTCACTGTGTAACTAAAAACCATTACTTTTTTAAAATACTGTATTGTAGTTTTTTTCTGACCTGTTATTGGCCCTTTGCAATCTTGTACCTACTGCCTACACCATGTATAATAAATGTATGAAGTACCTATCAGATATACAGTAGGGCCCCACTTTTACAGCAGGTTAGGTTCCTTCCAGGCTACTGCGAAAGCAGAATGCCATTTTAACTTATAAATGCATATAAATGCCAGACAAGTTTACACTAACTTGTATAAAGTTAGTAATAGAACCAAGGATTAAAAAAACAATAAAAAGTAAAATACATACACAGTACATTCATTACTTACCTTAAAATATTTGTAGTCTTAATGTAGGGCAGAGGTGAGTAGTACTTATTTGTAGGAAGTTAGGTGTAGGTAGCCCTGGCTCCCCGTCTCAAACTTAATATACGATATTTAAAGCAGCCCAGAGAGATAAAATACACATACAGTACACTCATTATTTACCTTAAAATATGTGTAGTCTTAATGTAGAATGAGAGGTGAGTAGTATTTATTTGTGGGGAACTCAGGTGGGTACCCGGGAGTGTAGCCCACCTGGGCTACACCTCCAATAGCTATATGATATTTTGCAGCCCAGAGCCATATTATTACCATCACATACCTTGTTCACTGATTTTAAAAATTTTTAACAACTACCTTTAGATCCATCAAAAAGAAAGGAGAAGTAAGAATAATTCATCCCGAAAATTGTAAACAAAAGAGGGGTTGAGGGCTAGGGCAAAAGCAGATTCATACACGTTTTTTAGATGCTGGACCAGAGAAAACGTAATGTTTTCCCTCCGCCTGGCAACCACACCTCCATAGCATAAAACACAGAGATATGCTAGTAACATGTTTTTTATATAATTTTTAAGAAAATATCATAGATGGATTAAATGAAATGTCTATATTAATGTAAAAAAAGACATTTAATATGCCCAAGAGTGATTATTATTATATACTATTAGTATTACTATGGCATTAAGACTAGAGGGACACTCTTAGTGATTTAATGTGTACCTGCACGCCACACAGTGTGTAAGTATATTTAGGTACAGGTACATAAGTATTATTATCAGAATACAGTGGTCCTCAGTTTTCGCCGAAAATTCGTTCCAGAATGCTGCTCAAGTGCCATTACCGAACGTTTACTTCCTTAAGAAATAATGTCACGTAGGTTAGTCAATTTCAGACCCCCAAAAATACACTTGCAACAGCACTTACGAAAATACACTTACATAAATGTTCGAGTTTGGAGATGCACGAAAACCTAGGGACCACTGTACATATAAAATATGCAATAACTTTAAAACACTTGAAATTTTGGAAAGTTTCCAGACGTAATAGAGAGATGTGCTCACGGAGAATGTAAACAAACCGGGTGGGGCGTGCCATATTAGAAAGACCGCTTGCCGTATAGAGTTTTGGTCATAATTTGAAACCGTTGTATTAGCGGAACACCGTAAAGCAGGGCCCTACTGTACTTCATAATATGGTGCTGTGTTATTCAGTCTATTGTAATATACCATCTTAGCCATTCCTTCACTACTGATACTTATCATCTATTTATACTTAAATTGCTCTTAAACTGCTTACATAAGTTTAAAGTACAGAATTTGGAAAACCTTGTAGAATACTGCCATACCCTCTAGTTATTGACTAAAACGAGAAAATTATGAAAACATTCACAAAAATTTACAAATACAAAAAAGTTTTCTCATCCATCACTAACTACCAACTTGCAGTAAAGTACAGTATACAGTGGACCCTCGGTTTTCGTTCACCTCCAAACTCGAACAATTATGTAAGTGTATTTTCGTAAGTGCTTTTGTAAGTGTATTTTCGTAAGTGCTTTTGTAAGTGTATTTTTGGGGGTCTGAAATAACTAATGTAATTTACATTTGTCCTTATGGGAACAAATTCGTTGGGTAACGGCACTCAAACAACATTCTGGAAAGAATTTTCAACAAAAGCCGAGGGTCCACTGTATATGTTGCCTATTAGCACTTTATCAAAACGCTTCAGTTGATCATGATCTGAATAACAGCAGTCATGCTTCATATAATGAAACTGTTCTGTACACAATAACTTTAACTCTTCTGATAAGCATATCTACATTACAAAAAAATCTAATTCTATATACAGTGGACCTCGGTTAACGAAAAAATTCATTGCAGAAGCCTGCTCAAGTGCCATTACCGAACAATTTACGTCCTTAAGAAATAATGTCATGTAGGTTAGTCTATTTCAGACCCCCAAAACTACACTTCCACAAGAACTTACAAAATTATACTTACATATGCACGATTTCCGGGGTATTCGTTAACCGAGGGTCCACTGTACTATTCATGACAGAGTAAAATAGATTAATTCAGCTATAAGTATATCATCGGTATAATAAACTTGGACTTACCTGATCAGCATGTCTCTCATATATGCAAAGTCATTGTGGCATTTATTTTCAACCTCAACAAGACCCCAGTTGGAGCGGCGACCCAGCAATTCTTACCATGGATTTCATGCCAAGTAGTACTTCCAACTACAGCAAATGGTAATCGTTCCTGAAAAAATAAGATATGCAGTTTTCAGTGAGATATTCCATAATACTGTGGAGAAAAGTGTGAATATCGTACAGTCCCATATACATCTATTAGAATCAGAATCTTTATTTCTAAGAAGCATACATAAAGTTACAGTGATTGTGTTTACAGTTAATCTGATTACTGCTATGTTACAATCTTTAAATACAAATATAATTCAGTACTGTATATGTATTTGCATGCTTCTAATTAGTAAATACAACAACAAATTTAGTTTCTTAAAACCATTTGATTAAATTTAAATTTGCTCTCAATTTCTTATATGTGCAACACTCATAAGTGAAGACATAAAGATTAAACAGTAGAAAAAATTTTAACACATCGCAATTTCCACTGAGGTAGAGTACCTCAAAACAAAACAGATTCACCATCACTCCTTCAATAACTATCTTGCCAGAAGTGTGCAGACATCACAGTTTAGATGACCGTCTTTAGCTGCATCCCATCAACTTCAGACTGCAGGTAATGTATTTTCCACCTCCCCATTCAGTTGGGCCAACCAATTTTTCCCAAATGCCTTATATTCCAGCACTTCAAGCCATAAAGACAACTTTATCTCCAATTTACCCTGATTTAGCATGCTGACTTAAGCCTGCTGGATGCTCAAAACCCCCTTACCTCTCCTTTCAACCCTTCCAGGAATGACCCCTATTCTTTCTTCCACCCCAAATTATACACTTTCTTGGTCATTTAATCTGCTTCATCCTTTCTAAATGGCCAAACCACTCAACAACCCCTCCTCAGCACTCTGGGGGATTAGAACACTAAGTCAGGAGACAATACTGGTAGATAATGATTCACTCTGAAAGAGAACTTTTTCAAATCTTACAACATTCTCTGAAGTGGAAAATGCTGTACTGAATACTGTTTATACAGATTGTTAAACCCCTTTGGGGTCCAAGGACCCTCTCCAAAACTCGTTCTCAGGGTCCAATTTAACCCTTAAACGGTCCAAACGATATATATATGCTAGTACTGCTACTGCCCCAAACGTATTTTTACGTTTTATTTTTCCTGCCTCCAAATTTGGCACGTTGGCCTGAGATGCCTGGTGAGCATAGAATGGGTCTTAACCTGTCCCCATTTTAAAAAAAATCTGGGACCACTTAGTCCCTTTGGGGAGCACCAGGTAAAATTGGCCCCAGCTAGACAAAACTGTGGAAACCCCGGATTACTGGTCATGTCAATTAACACCCCCTGTAAAGGGGAAAAGTGATGCCGGCAGGCTGGCAGGCCAGCTGGCTGCCTGCCTGCCGGGCCCCCTGGCTGGCAACCCTGGTTTTACCTGGCGGGCCAGCAGCGGGTTTGGGCCACCGGGCGGGTCAGCTGGGTACCTGATTTTTATCTCTTCGTCTGTCTGTATCTATCTGTCTCTGTCTCATCTCACAGGAACACATACCGTAAATACAAATTATACATAGTGTAAATTACCTGGGATAACAAAAAAAATAAAGGGAAAAGGTTATACTGTGCTTGTGATTGCGTAAAAACCAGTTGGTTCATAGCCCCTCTGAGACAAGCAGACAGAAAGGAGACGACACACAGGCAGACAGAAAGACAGACAGACAGGTTTGGGGTAAAAAAAAAGGGGAAACAGTGTAAACTCCTCAAATGTCATCACTGTAATTACTGGACTGATAAGAAGGAAAGAATAGGCTCACCCCTTGTTGAAATGTCACCAGTCATCATTAGTGGAATCGATCAGATAAGGGGAATGCTTCAAGGGAACTTTATTATTATTATTTTTTATTATTATTATTATCATCATTATTATTCACTATCATTATTATTATTATTATTTTATGCACTATCATTATTATTATTATTTGAGTACAATTTTAGTACCTAATATTAGTGTCCGAAAAAGATTGGGTATGAAATCACAAGAACTACTTTTTAAATTTTTGATTAGAGAACATAAAAATTATATAAAATAAAAAAAAGTGAAAAAAAAAGGGATAAAAACCATTCTGCAGGTGAGCATCCAGTGCTAACTTCTCCGCCTCATATCTCAGTAACTAGTGACCCAAATTCTTTTTTTTTTTTTCCCCAACACTTAAAAAAAAAAGTGCTCTTTTTTTTCTATAAAAAAATTTTTTTTTTTTTTTTTTAAAGATTCGGGGCACGGGGAGCTAACGTAAAAAAAACGTGTGGACCGTGTAAGGGTTAAAAAAAATTTTTTTTTTAGAAATGATAGAGTCCCCGATCATAAGCCAAAAAAAATTATGAAATCTGATCGAAAACTAATGGAATTATGCTTTTTCGAAGTTAGGGGGTTTGATGACATTTAGATCGGGGATTTCGCCCACTTTGAGCCCTATTTTCGAAATTTCCCAAAGCCTCTAAAATTATAGCTATTTCCCAGAACTCCATTTCTTCTATCATTAATTTCCCAAAAAACCACCCATTTTAAAATTTTCCGGGCCCAAAAATGGTCCAAAAAAAATGGCAATTTCCCCCAAATTTTACACCCAAAATTTTAAATGATCCCAAATTTTAAAATAGGGTCCATAATAAACAAGGCAGACATTCCTGGCACTAAAATAACAC
>WNWK01045589.1:0-14660 GCA_009830355.1 Cherax destructor
TGGGAAAGCTTCTGAATCTCTGACTCGGACAAACTTTTTGGGTACGCCCCTCGCAAACAAGCAATACACAAAAACAAAAAAACAATTCATATATTCTCACAGTTATAATGGTAGTAATGAAGTGGGTCGGTAGTGTCGTTGGTATAGTGGAAGGAATAGTGTAGTGCAGTGGTAATGAAAGGGAAAGATATAAGGTCGGTGGTGGTTGTAGCAGCAAGGTACATTAACGTTCAACTACTACCATTGCCATCGCCATTGTTGCTACTGCTATCACTTATACGTTCTGCTTTTTTTTCACTGCTGCTGCCTATCAATTGCTTCACCTACTAGTGATGGGTCTGCTAATGTTACTACTTCATTACTACAACTGTTTACCTTTACTTTACTGTTCCGTCATTTTTACTGTCTTAGTAAATTTGAAAAAATACTAATCCGACTTTTCCTTAGGAGTATAGGCTGAAGATCTGGCACCCCGCACCCCGCACGCAAAAAAATGCACACAAACACACACACAAAGCTCGATATCTGGTCTAGCAACGGGTTCTCGAATTCAACCCCCTCCAAATGCAAAGTCATGGGAGGGAGAAGGGCAAAAAAGACCGCTGACAGAGTACAACTAGGCGGACAAAGGCTACAAACCTCGGCAAAGGAAAAGACCGGAGTGAGTATAACCCAACCCGTCTCCAGGCAAAATCAACCAGACAACAGGCAGCATATGGGCGACTGGCAAACCTAAGAAACGTTCCGTTACCTTAAAAAGGAATCGTTCAAGACACTGCCTTTACGTCAGACCCATCCTAGAATAGCAGCACCAGTCTGGAACCCACACCGGTCAAGCACGAAAAGAAACTAGAGAAATGCAAGGTTTACGACAAGGTTAGTTCCCCAACTCAGGGGTCTGTCTTATGAAGAAAAGGGTTTAGGGAATAGGAGGAGACATGATAACGACATACAAAATACTGTGGGGGTTTACAAGGTAGACAGTGACAGGATGTTCCCGAGAGGGAACACAGAAACAAGGGGGCACAACTGGAAGCTGAAGACTAGATGAGTCAAAGGGGTGTTAGGAAGCATTTCTTCAGCCACAGAATAGTCAGGAAGTGGAATAGTCTAAAAAAGATATAGTGGAGGCAGGAACCATACATAGTTTTAAGACAAGGTATGATAAAGCTCATGGAGCAGGGGGAGAGAGACCCCTGCAGACAGCAAAAAGGGGGGGGCCAGGAGCTGAGTCTCGCCCCCGCAACCACAATTAAGTGAGTAATTAGGTAAGTACACAGGTAGTCGTTGCAGTGATGAACCGCCACAGAACTGCAGGAGGCTAAGAAAAAAAGAAGAGAGCAACAGAGCAATGGGGGACACACTAGCTGAGGTGGCCAGAAGAGCTCACACGTGCAAAGTTACTAGTTATGGTCGATTTCAATCCAAAAGGGGATTGATTGGGAAAAGCTGGGGACACATGGGGTCTCGAAAAATTGAGAACCAAGATGATGGATGTGGTACTGGAAAACCTCATGCATCAACATTTAGGGGCACTACCAAAAGAGAGAGGGGGGGATGAACCGAAAACTGGACATTTTTCACCCCGAGTGTGGGCATTGGGACATCACATATGAAAAGGGCCCCTTGGGGCTAGTGATCACGTGTCTCTGAGCTTTGAATCATGGTAGAGTTACAAGTGGAGAGGGCAACAGGAGTAGGATGGAAAAGCCAAACTACAAAGGGGGCTACAGAGAAACTTCCTGCAGGTTCAGTGGGAAAAGAGTTGGTAGGAAAGTCAGTAAACGAAATGATACACGCCCAAACAAAATGCAAGGAGGCAGCGGAAAGGTTTGTTCCCAAGGGCAGCAGAAAAAGGGGAAGACCAGAACGAGCCCTTATTTTTAAAAAAGGTGTAATGGGGAAAAAAACTAAGACACTAGATAATGGAAAAGTACAGAAGACAAAGGACCCAGGAAAATATGAGATCGTCAAAGAGCCAGAAACGAGTAGCACAAAAAAAGAACCCAGCGACAGTACAAAACGACATAGCATCGAAAGTCAAGTCAGGCCCGAAGCTGTTGTATACCAATGAGGAAAGAAAACAGTCAAGGACCAGTTAATCGGCTAAGGAAAGAGGGTGGGAGCCCCGAAACGCCCAAAGAAGTATGTAAGGAGTTCAACATGAGAGATAGAAAGGACTCTAGGGGGTAAAAAAACGGGGTACACCAACAAGAGATATACTAACAAATTTTGGGATGAAATACACAAAACCCGAAGAGGTGAAGAAGCTCCTAAGTGACTTGCTCCCTCAAGGTGGATCCTAAAAAGGGGGTGCAGAGACGCTGTGGGGCCCACTAACCACAATTTTCAACACACCCAAACGAAACTGGGCAACCCTGAGGTATGGAAGACGAAATTTGCCCAAATTTTTAAGAAAAGAGTCAGAAACGAATTTTAAACTATAGACCAGTGTCAGGGACTTTATAGTATGAAAAGTCATAGAGAAGATTATTATGAATTATGGGGTGGTGGAGCACCTAGAACAAACAACTAAACGACAACCAGCACGGTTCATTGAACAAATCTTGTGTCACAAACCTACGGGAGTTTTATGACAAGGTAACGGAAGTGAGACACGAGAGAGGGGGGTAGATTGCATTTTTTTGGGACTGTAAAAAGGGCCCTTCGCACAGTTCCTCAAAAGAGATTAGTGAAAAAGCAGATGATCAGACACGAATAACAGGAAGGGCACTGCAAGGGATCAGAGAATATCTGACGGGGAGGCAACGAGTCATGGTACGTGACAAGGTATCAAGGGGGCCTTAACGAAGGGGGGTTCGACGGGGTCAGTCCAAGGACCAGTGCTTTTTTTGGTATATGTGAATGACATGCCCGAAGGGAAAAACCCGGTCCCTGTTTGCGGATGATTTGAAGTTAATGGGGAAATTAAATCAGATGAGGACCGGGCAGGACTCAAAGAGACCTGGACAGGCTGAAAGCTTGGCCCAGCAACTGGCTCCTCGAAGAAGGAAGCCTCAGAAAGAGTATAGGCTAGGTACCAAAAACTGAAAACCTCACTCAAAAAAAAGGATTTTGGGGGTGAGTAAAATACTGAACACATTTCCGAAGCGCACATCACCCAGATAACTGCTGCAGCATTTGGCGCCTGGAAAACCTGAGAATACGTTCCGATACCCAGAAAGAATCGTTCAAGACTCGAAACCCGTGTACGTCAGACCTTTGGGATCATGCAGCACCAGTTTGGAATCACATCTGGTCAAGAACGCGAAATTAGAAAAGTGAAAAGGATTGAAACAAGGGTAGTTCCAGGGCTAAGGGAATGTCCTACGAAGAAAGATTAAGGAATCGGTCTGCGACACTGGAGAACGGGAGGGTTGGGAAGACATCATAACGACATACAAAATACTGGAGAAATTGACAAGGTGGATAGAAATGGATGTTCCCGAGATGGTAAAAAGAAACAGGGGGCTTGGAAGGGAAAACTCAGATGAGTCAAAGAGATGTTAGGAAGTATTTCTTTATAAGAGTTGTCGGGGGGTGGGAAAAATCTGGCAAGTGATGTAGTGAGGGAGGAACCATACATACTTTTAAGACAAGATATGATAAAGCTCATGGAACAGGAGGAGAAGACCTAGTAGCGATCAGTGAAAAGGCGGGGCCAGGGGCTATGGATCAGCTGCAACCACAAATAGGTGAGTAAAAGACACATACAGACACACACACACACACACACACACAGCGGCAGTGAAAAGGCGGGGCCAGGGGCTATGTCTCGACCCTGCAACCACAACTAGGTGAGTACAACTAGGTGAGTAAAACACACAGGATGCCCTTGGATCGTCTTGATTTGCCCTTCATCTCGACTCTCTCCTCTTCCCCCCTTTCGGTGATTTGCCAGTTCCATTGAACGAAAAAAACAGCAGACCAAAAATAATTTAATCTGTCTTCAAGTCCATCACTGTGTAACTAGACCTGGACATTGTTTACAATATGTGGTCACAATATTTGGGTGTTGACGAGTTATCAAGTTATATCTTTGACCTCGTTCATGTGACGTTATTTTTTATAGATTACATGCGAGCAAATTGTCCTTTTCCCCCTTATTACATGAAATTTATGCGTATATATTAAAAGGTGTAAATGACACTACGACAACTACTTTTCTATTATTACTACTACTACTACTGGAAAATGACAAATGTAATCCTATTTACAAAAAAAGGGGACATGTCCTTAGGTTCGAACCATGACCAAAAACCTTACCTAAATATGGGAAAATTTATGGGGTCAATAATGGCCGGGCAATTGTAGCCCTCTTGAAAGGCACGGGTTTTTCAAAGGGGGGTTCCCGCCTCCAACCCAACTTTTAAGAACAAATTCAATGATATCTGTTCTGGGTCTGATAATAAACTACAATATTCATAAAACAGCTGCTTTCTGTCCTCTCCCCCCTCCGCCGCCTGCCAGCCTCCTGCAGTCCACCTACACCCCCCTCATCAGCTGCTAAACTCCCCCAGCATCCCCACACCGATCAACAACGCCTGCAGTTTCTCTGCACATGTCGCCCCAAATGGACCTGCCACCACCTGTATATTCCCCCCTCCTACCCTTAAACCTTTTCCCATATTTCTATCCTTACCCCCCCTTCTTCCATCCCAGCTTTCCGACGCTCCCGGTCATCAACTCCAAGCTCCAAGCTGCCTTACGAATTTTCTAACTTTTTTTTAAAAGGTAGAGGGGGTAGATCGGAAATGAATATGATATTGTGTATTATATGGACGTAAAGGTTTTTTATAGAGTTCCCCATCAGAGGGTATTGAGGGAAAAATTTAAGGCCTGGAATAGGAAGAGAATTTTTTTTCCCGGGGGAGGGAAAGGTTGACAGATAGCCAGCAAAAATTTGCATCAATGGGGAGAACTCTGAGAGGAGGCGCGTCACAGTGGTGTTCCACGGGTCAATGTTGTACCCTTTGTTTTCACAATTTATATAAACGACATTGATGGGGAATAAATTGCGACAAAAACAAGTTTGCTGATGACAAAAATAGGTCTCTTAATTCATTCAAATGAGGACATTGAGAACCCCAACAAGATTTGAATAGACTGATGCAGTGGTGGGAAAGTGACAGATGCAGTTTAATATAGAAAAATGCAAAGTTCTTAACATTGGACAAGATAAAAACCCACCAAATAATGTAGATCTTAATATTACAATTAAAAAGGAGGGAGTTCGGGTTGGTAACTAAAATCAAGACAGTACAAAATGTTCGCAAAAAGCGAACAGAATCCTTTTTTATATCAAGGACATAAATAATAGGAGTCCTCAGATTGTTCTTTAACCCCATATATCTTTGGTTTGGGGCCCTCATTTAGATCATGTTCATAATTCGGTCACCGTATTACAGAATGAATATAAATGCACTGGAAAACGTACAAAGGAGGATGATAAATTTGATCCCATGTATCAGAAATTTTCCCCTTGGAGGATAGACTGAGGCTCTGAATTTGCATTCTCTAAAAAAGGGTGATATGTTTAAAATGTTAAATAAAAACAGGCGTAAAAAAAAGGGAATATAAATAGCATGTTTAAAAATATCTAGCCAAGACAGGACCCAGCAAGGGTTTTTAATTTGGGAAAAAAACAGATTCAGGAAGGATATAGGAAAGCACTAGTTTGGTAACAAATTGTGGATGAGGGGAACAAACTCCCGAGTACCGTAAAGAAGTTAAGCGTGGGTAGTTTAAAAACAGGTTAGATAAATACATGAGTGGGTGTGGGTGGGTGTGAGTTGGACCTGACTGGCGTGCTAAAGTTCTGACCCCGTCCCCGTTCCTAAAGTGGATGTGACTTGACCTGATAGGGGGGTCATTGGTTTAAGCCGGGGGGTGACTTGGGCGGCCTCGCATGGGGCAGTAGGCCTGCTGCAGTGTTATCTTTTTGTTCTTATGTAATAATAATACTAACTACTGATAGTGCAACTACTACTAATTACTATTGATCCTTTGACTATTATTTCTACTACAATTAGTAATACTACTACTAAAAAACGGTTATTCCTGTAAAACTTCTAATACTAAAACTTTGGTAATGCCAGAAAGACTCAGGATCAACCTGGGAGCGGATAGACATTAGGCACGTTTCCTTTTTTTGTTTTTATTGTTCATTTAGCAGTAAATAGGTACATCAATAACTTAGCCCCAAAGTGTTTCTTAAAAAATCTTTTATTTTAAATATAAAGCAAAAGTTTTCCTTTTAGACGGCGTTAAACATACAAAATATTTAACTTTGATTTTTTATAATTATTCATTCAAAAAATATGAATTTTTTTTTATATTATTATTATTGTTATTATTATTATTATTATTATTATTAATTTTTATTATTATTATTATTATTATTATTATTATTATTATTATTATTATTATTATTATTATCATTATTATTATTGTTGCTGTTTTCAGGCTGTAACTATATATATCTTTGCCCTACAAGTTCAAAAGAAACAGAATAGAAAAGAGGTCACCTCTCTGACTTAGTGACATAATGTCAGTCAAAATGAAGGAATAAGGTCAGTTGGGAAAAACCCAAGGTAGGCGCAGGGCTTCAGAGCGGGATTGATATTCATCAGTTTCCCACTGGCCTTGTGCGTTACTGAAATTAAGTCTTAAACCAATCCTGCAAACTCAAAATTTTTTTGAAAAACTTTTTTTCCTATTTTTAACGGAAATATATATATATATATATATATATATATATATATATATATATATATATATATATATATATATATATATATATATTTATATATATATTCGTAAATTTGAAGACCGAGTTCATTAAAAGTGTTTTAGTGGAAACCCCCCGATCATTGTCCAAGAAGATTAAAATTTGGTATGTACATGGGTGACTGTGTAATCTGGCAGTTAAGCGACCAGCTGGAAGTTAAAATAAAGTGAGGATGGAACGTAAAATGAAATGTTAAATCTTTGAAATGTGCAGGTATATAGGAATATAAATATGAAATACAGAAGCTTTATAGTAAAAAAAATAAAATTACCCAAGATTTATCTGGTTGGTCCTTGTTTTTAAAATATTCCATTAACTTTAAGTATTTTGTAATTCCCTCCTCACATAGCCGATTCCCGCCCATTAATTAAACAGTCCATGTAGGCATCTAGAATATTTTATATCTCTTCACTAACATATATACATCTCTCATTGTTTTTGGGCAATGAGAGATGTACATTAACACCTTCTACCAGTGCTTCAGGGCTTGTCGAATGCTGCCTCAAGAATACAATTAATCTTGTTGAATGTTTCTTTTTTTTTGTTTTTAGGTCACTGGATGTTATTTTTATTGGTATTGACAGTAACAGAGCTTTAATAGTAAAAGTCAGGAATTTCCAAAAAAAATCTATAAAATTTTTGAAAATCTGTCTATTACAGTTCAAGCCAATTCTCTCGATTTTTTTTTTATTTTTCTTGAATATTCTTATTCTCGGGACAGAAGGATGAAAAAGGTTTTAAGGTGCATTCTTGATCTAATGCAAATGTCATTTTGGGACTAGGACATTTATTTTTATACTTTCTATTGCTTCCGGATACGAATTTTTGGGGTTCAGAAAAAGCTTTACAGGTTTCTTGATCTCTTTCGGTAAAAACACGATTTGCAATGTACGAGCACCCCGAGAGCCAAACGAGCACTGAAGTTATGGGATACTGAGAATAGTAAAAGATAAAGTGTAAAAATTTTCTGTGTTATTTTTAAATTTGATACCTAAACATATGGGGCCCAAACGGTCCTTCATATTTAACAGCTTGTTCCAAGCCATAGTCTTTTTCAACTTCGTGTTCACATGCACAGTTTCATATTCTTGCTGATGGATATACAAAAAAATTTCATATTTGAGGCCAACATGTCTTTACCGCCTATCCCAAAACGCTTGGGATCTTACGGCCTTTGCGAAAGTCTAAACTCTGAGATACAACTCTAGAAAGCATAGTTACGGGGAACTGTGCATTGATTAGTGTAAAAATTATTAGGTGCACTTGTAAAAATGCATTCATATTTCATTTCGAAAATTCAGCTATGAGCAATGATTTGGTGTTTGCTTAGAAAAGGTCTGTTGAGTACTGTAGTTAATTTGGGAAGATTTGTTTTGGAACTATATTAAAACTGAAATAAATGTAAATTATAGTACTATGAAAAAACCCTTTAAAATTGTTGCCATAGCTCACCCTGTGGAGCTGATTAACATAAAGATTTAAAAAATGTAGTATGCCTATTCCCCATGTTATCTTGAACGTGGTAAACCATTGGCTCTTTAAAATAACTATATGAAAAAATATATACGTTATTACAATATGTTCTCCTTATGAATAAAAAAACGAAAATAGGAAAACTAGATAATTTTACTGCTGCATTTTGAAAAGAGCGGGGAAAGATATTGGCCAAAAAGTTGTTTTTTCCCATTATTAAACTAAAGATCTTTCAAAAAAAAATTGTTATCAGAGATGGACGAGCCAAATTTGTAAGTTTTTCGAGTTGCGAACCTGGGTCATATTGTTTATAATTAAATTTGTTTCCATTTTCCCACAAATTTACATATTTCATGAGGCATACTTCAGTAGTTAATACGAAAGGAACCCTAAATATGCATAGTCATTTGATTTATGATCTGAAGTCAATGAACAGTTATTTTTGTTTTGAATAGTCACGTTGCTCGTTACAGTATATTTAACCGGTGACTTTTCGCTTTTTATAAAATTTATCGGTACACTGCAATAATGTTTTTAATTAATCATTGTAAGCATATGCTTCGGGGTTTTCCTGACTTGACTGCAAATATGGCTTGCTAATCGTAGATTTTGGTATTCTGAGGGCCCTCAAACATCTGTGAAATACAAGTTCATAGAGTGACCAGGCTACCAGCAGTATTCACTGCTTAACGAAAGCTTTAGTTTTAAGCAGTTGTCAATAATGCCCTCAAAAAGGTTGTATTTACTCATTCATCAGTTTTATTTATCTTCATATTTATAATAAATTACAATGTTTTAACTCATTCAACATGATTAACATTAGTTATTGATTGGGGAACGTCCGGGCCCCTTTTGTAGCGGGGGCGTCTTCCTCAGCAAAAGGGGGATCTGGGCCAGGACAAACTGAGGGAAATTTGGGGGGGGAAAGACGGGGCCCCTGGCAGCGAGTCTGACTGGGGCTGGGGCCCGTTTTCCCTCAGCAACGAACTTTACAACGATGGGTGTTCCATCAGGGGCAGTGTAACTGGAAACCAAATATTATACAAAAAAAAATTTTAAATTATTCTTAAATTGTAAAGTAAATAGCATCTACATTCAAATAGCATCTCATTAATGCTCAACTTTTTCTATCAGACTGTCGAGGAGTTAAGGTGAATGAACTATAAGGAAATAAAAAACAGATCAAAATCACATAAGAAAGCAGATGCATCTTGAAAAGGTAACGACAAAAAAAATACGTAGGGTTATCGACAGTTTAGAAAGGACATTCTACTCAAATAAAGGGAAATAATCACAATCAAAAAACCAGCCCCCTTATCCTTTGCTAGAATGAGGCGCTTCCGAGATCGAATTTGTTTAACCTCCTCCTTTTTTCTGCAACACGGCTCCAGATGATTTATCGATTGCAAAAAGAAAAGCCTGACTACCATTCAACCTTTCCCGTGGGAGAGTTCTGTATCTTTATCGCTTATTCGGGGTTCTCAAATATATATATATATATATATATATATATATATATATATATATATATATATATATATATATATATATATATATATATATATATTCGTGCCGATTGGGTAAAACTTGCGATTTTGGCTTAAATAGAAACATCATCTTGCCATATAAGACAAGTGAAAATTTCTGTATGCAATAATTTGCCAAAATCATTTGAACATAACGAAAAAAAAATTTCATTGTGTTTGTTTTTATTAAATTAATGTTAACGTATCTAAAATATATTTAGGAGTTAGGCAAATTAAATTGCGCTTTTTGTAATAAGGTTAGGTAGGTTTTCAAAGTTTCTTTTGGTACAAAATTATAAATTCTTACATTAACAAAATAAAAAAAAATATATCTTTAAGACAAAATTTTAGAAATGACTTAATTTTAGATGAGTTCTTGCTAATTGATCAGTTTTACCTAATCGGCACGACATATATATATATATATATATATAAAAATATATATATATATATATATATATATATATATATATAAAAAAAAAAATCACATAAACAGGTGATATCAAAATATGCAAGACCCACTATAAAAAAATAGAGGAATTCCAAGGGGAATTCCTTTTCCCGATGGGCGATGTTCGCACGGGAGTTGTAGTCTTTGTTAGTTTAATGTGACTGTAGGGTAGTCTTGCCTTCTTGTCTTTTTTTCCTTTTATAGTTCCTTGATAATGGATACAAAAGCGCTTGGAATTCCTTTTTTTCTGGGGTTGTCTTGCATATATATATATATATATATATATATATATATATATATATATATATATATATATATATATATATATATATATATATATATTTTTTTTCAATTAATAATACTTGAGAACTGCCCAGCCTTGGATACAGCCCCCTCAGGCCCGGTGGGAGAGCCAGACTGGGACAATTTGATCCATTGCCAGTCTCCACATCTAGGCTGACCTTCCGTCCTCCCTTGCCCCGATCGTCCTTCAAGATGGGCACCATTTTTGGGACGAGCCAGTGAATCAGTCTGAGGACCATCGTACTGAGGAGCTCCTGTGGCAACGGTGGCCAAACAGCAAGTACTACCTAGAGGGGAAAAGAAAATTATATGGGTATTATTTTTTATCGATATACATATTTAGTTTTAATATTATTATAATCAAAACAAAGGATAAAATATTTAGTTTTTATATATATATATATATATATATATATATATATAATATATATATATATATATATATATATATATATATATATATATATATATATATAACAATTGTGAAATATTAAGTAATCACGGGTATTTATTTTATGTTAGTTTCGTAATATGTATTAGATTCCTTCGGGTTTTTCTATTCTGTATTAATGTGCAACTTCGTAGAGCCAAATACTTACGAACTTCATGTTGTTTAAAGTCTGCAGGAACTGACGATGCTGTGGGAAGCTCACCATATATATAGCCCAGCGTTGGGCAAGCCCAGTTTTTGGGGGGCCGATGTCGTTACTACTTTTTTTGCATTTCCCTTTTTGTAATGCTAGTAGTATAGGACAATATATATTCATTCTGAGGTATATTTTAAAATAGTAATAAATATCGATTTAATGAAATTAATGACGCATCAACTGTCTTCAAATACACGTACACTAATGAGAAAATATATTTAGATAAGCATTTTAAGAAACTACATTGCATCATGAGTTCCCAAACCCGGTCCTTAGGAGTGCTATACACGTTTTCCTTTACTGAGGTCATTTGAATAATAAAATTAACTGCAAGAAAACATGACGGGTTATATATGATTCAAGGGAATAAACGCAAAAATTGCATATACATTAATAAGTGTAGGAGAAACATATATTGACACTCTCATAAACACACACACAAAATTTATTTAGTCACTTTCCCTTATGTTTCTTTGGTTAGTCATGTTCCTTCTGTTTTTTAGTCATGTTCCTTCTGTTTATTTAGTCATATTCCTTCTGTTTATTTACTCATGTTCCTTCTGTTTATTTAGTCATTTCATTCCACACACACAAAACCAATATATATATATATATATATATATATATATATATATATATATATATATATATATATATATATATATATATATATATATATATATATATATATATATATATATATATACAACAGGCCTAGTGTCTAATCGACATGTGCCTAAGACAAAAAGTAACTAACAAAACAAAGAGAGAGAGAGAGAGAAAAAAAAAAACAGACCCCAAAGAATGTGTACGCTGACGACATCCCGCGAAGGTTCGGAGTTTGAAAAAAATGTCCATAGGTCATATATTTTTTGGGCACTTGTTAATGAGAAAGTTGCCCATTGTTGAATGTCCATGAGCCCCCTTTTTAAAACCCGTCATACTCTAACGATAGTTTGCTGCAAATTACTTGCATTTTCTTTTTAATAGAAAAATCCCAAATAATAATTTATAAATTTAAATGTTAATGAGTTATCATTTTATAACACTTGGAAAAGGGCACCTTGAACAGACAGACTGGTGCCTCCATAATTTATTCATGAAACCATTAAAAAAAATCAAACAATGAATGTTGTGGATTCATGTTTTTTAATTTTTAAATTTCAATATGTAAAATCAAGTTATGCATCAGCATACTGAAGAAGTTATCTGAACGAGAGAAGAATCGCATCGAAAAATTTAACTTACTATCTACTAGAAAATAAGAAATTCTAGATAAAAAATGCATTTTATATCTAGAATATCTCTTGTTGCCTTAAACGTTTAACAACGTTTCTCGATTTTTTCCCCCACTAAACCTTGTCACATCTACCATGTAAAAGGACATTTTAATCTGAATTATAAAAATTTAAGGGAATTTTGGGGTTTTTTTTTTTTGAGTAAATATCCTCAGCATCCTTCAATATCTTATTTATTAATATTTGTTATTCGCTTGTATACGCTTTTTAAATTTTTTCCCCTTATTCATGTCTCTGGGGAGTGTAGATTCGGGGCTTTCAATCTAGCTTTATGCAGGGGAATCAATGGATGTACGTAGGACCGCCTTGCATGGATCACTGGGCCCCTATTGCAGTGCTTCTGTGTTCGTATGCAAACATTCGATCATCGCGTAAGAGGACTTGCCCCCGACATCAAGGGTCCCAAATCACTGTAACCTTCTAAAATCTAACCTTTCCAGTGCCGCTCATTAAACATTGCCCCTACGGCCCCTGACCCTTTTTTTTAAAAACTCCTTCCTTGTCCTTTCCCCGTTCACTTGTCCTTCTCCCCCTTCCACAAGGAACCCCCTTTCCTTTCATAAATACTCTTTTCTCTCCTTTCCCCCATATCTATTTTAATAATCATTCATTAATCCCACCCCGAACAGGGGTTGTCCCTTTACCTCCCCCCTTCCTCGGTTATTCTCTTTCCCGCACCTTTAAACTTTCTATCTCCCCCTCTCCCCCCCCCCTCCTCATTCTCATACTCCCAATCTCTCTTCCTCCACCTCCATTTCTCATTTTTATCCACCTTTTCCTAACATTCTTCATTGTTCTCCTCCTCCTTGGGGTATAAATGGGATCAAAAGGGAGTATGTCAGGAAAATATACCGACTCATTTCAGATAAATATTTCATATGTAACATAATGAATATTTTATTTAGAGTACGTTTTTATTTTCAAAGGGTTTTTCAAGCCTCAATGGACATTAACAGGACGAACACAGATATACAGAATATAGTGAAAATTGAGAGGTAATGGGGACCCAAGCATCAAGATGAATGTCAGTTGTCTTAAAAATTTTAATACTGTTGTCTTCAGTATAATGATACGCAAATAGTACACATTTTTCTTAACCTGATTTATGTAATTCCCCTCAATTCATTAACTTTAAAATTGTCTATTTTTTCATCTGGAAGATGCAAATACATTTTACCGTACACAAAAAAGATACCAAATGTAGGTACGTCTGAATTCACAATGTTCTAAACTATACCAGGGGTTTTAAAAACCCCCGGATCAGAAAGTTTTTCCAGACCGATTAATCCAGCTGGCTCAATAAGATACCAGTTGGATGAATTTTTGTAGCCAGCTGGCAATGCTCCCTCGTCTGGGTTTTACTTTCTGATCGCGGGTTTACCCATGGTTTTTTAATGGGGTCATTAGATTTCGGGGTCACAATGTTCTATTAAGATGTAAGTTGAGGTGAAATACATATCAAATGTATATATATATATATATATATATATATATATATATATATATATATAAAAGGGGGGGTACCACCTCTGAACTGACTGGGCCTCATCCTCAGAAAAAGAAAAACGTACTTCAGAGAAAGCTCAAGGTTCTCCCCCGGGGCTGTTTGAATATTTTCCTCCACCCCCTATATTCTATATTCTATGTAACTTTATTTATAGACAAAATACACTGACAAAAAAAACAAACATGAATGCATTAGCACATTATATCAAAGATTATGAATTCATCCAGCTCCTCCAAGCCGAGCCATGTTTGGGAAACATTTTTTCTGGATGGCAACACTGAAGGTGGAACATGAAAGTGGCCCTCCGCAGCTCGTTCCAAAGCAACAGTAAGAAAATTCGCCAGAAGCTGCCCCGGGTTTTTTTCAACCACCAACTGGGCTTTGGGGATTCTCAAGGCAGTGAAGCCGCAGCTCATCAGGGGCTTATCAGAAGACAAGGCCAGTCAAACTTGACTTTAGAAATGCCTTTAATATGGCGAAAAAAGATGTGGTCTTTGCGCCGTTCGGGAAACCGTTCCCCCGTCTTTTTCCCTTCATTTCAGCTGGCTACAGCAAACACTCAAATCTTTTGTTTGGCGAACATGAAATTCCCTCATCAGTGGTAGTTCAGCAGGGTGACCCTGCCCACCCCTTTTTTTGGCAGTTAGAGAACTAACTTCCAGCCT
>WNWK01045590.1:0-14660 GCA_009830355.1 Cherax destructor
GTGAGTGGTACACTGAGGAGCTTGTGGAGACAGAGAACTTTATCCATGAAAGCAAAGAGGGGAATGTATGAGAGTATAGTTATACCAACACTCTTGTATGGGTGTGAGACATGGGTTGTGAATGTTGCAACAAAGAGAAGGCTGGAGGCAGTGGAGATGTCATGTGTGAGGGCAATGTGTGGTGTGAATATAATGCAGAGAATTCGTAGTTTGGAGATTAGGAGAAGGTGTGGGATTACCAAAACTATTATCCAGAGAGCTGAGGAGGGGTTGTTGAGATGGTTTGGACATATAGAGAGGATGGAACAAAATAGAATGACTTCGAGAGTGTATAAATCTGTAGTGGAGGGAAGGCGGGGTAGGGGTCGGCCTAGAAAAGGTTGGAGGGAGGGGGTAAAGGAGGTTTTGTGTGCGAGGGGCTTGGACTTCCAGCAAGCGTGCGTGTGCATATTAGATAGGAGCGAATGGAGACAAATGGTTTTTAGGACTTGACGTGCTGTTGGAGTGTTTTAGGACTTGACGTGCTGTTGGAGTGTAGGCAAGGTAACATTTATGAAGGGTTTCAGGGAACCGGCAGGCCAGACTTGAGTCCTGGAGATGGGAAGTACAGTGCCGACACTCTGAAGGAGGGATGTTAATGTTGCAGTTTTGTAGCTGTAGTGTAAGCATGCCTCTGGCAAGACAGTGATGGAGTGAATGATGATGAAAGTTTTTCTTTGTCGGGCCACCCTGCCTTGGTGGGAAACGGCCTATGTGTTAATAATAAAATAAAAATGTAATCACTCAAAACTGTGGAACTTTACTTATGTGTAGCTTTACTTAAATAAACTTATTTGTATCCTTCTGATATAAGCTTTGTAGCTTTATATAGCTTCGTAGAAAAAGTCTCGTAATTAAATTTATTAAATCGATAGTGATTTATTAAATCACTCTAGAAAAGTTTGCTAGAGAGAGTTAAAAACAATGCGATGTTCAGGAGGGGGGCAGAAGCCCATTTAGCGGCAGACTCGCCAGAGAAGTCGACTGAAAAATTACCATAAAATCACAGTTAGTGCGGTGACCAGGACACTCCCCTTCACCCAGTGTTTATAAAGCTATTCCCTCTCCCTTGCATATATTCCCTTCCTCTCCCTGCAAATATGACCTCCACATCAAATGTATTAAACTCCCTCTCTCCCACCCATCCATCCTTTCATATATATTAATACCAGTTGTGAAAAATTTTGGATTTGCCTGAATTCAGCATGTGTAAAATTGAATAATACAATAAATGTGTAATAAAAGGGGATGCTGATTTGAACCTTTCGAGAAATTTCGAGGGAAGGAGGGTGTGGAACAGCCGGGGGAGTGACGCAGCAGAGACGCCATAATGAATTTAATGTGTGAACACTGGACTGAATTGTATAATGTAATCAGGCGTTCTCGAAGGTCAGTTGGTGTATATCGGCCTCAATACGTAATTTAGAAATTGCTGACACGTTCCTGCTGAAGAATTGAGATAAATTGTGGGGAAAACCCTTACAATTCGGCAACAAGGAAGGAAAAATAGAGGTCACCAATTCTCCCAGCAACACACCTCAGCTAAGTGATTCTTAGCCATAATGTACAGTAGTTTTGGCGTTGACCATCGTAAATTCTAGGTGTTAGGGTAAGGTTAGGGTGTGTTCCATCAGCATTTTCTTCCTGTGACAAATGGTAAGTGATAATACGAATTTACTTTCTAATAACACTGTTTTATGTACAATAATTATAGTCTGTTTTTCCAGCAATCTTAATGATATACACCACTTTAATTTACCAGAGTAGCTGGTTTTATTATTGTAATTATTAATTTAATGTTAGGTGTAGCTTTTATAGTTTGAGTGGTAGGGAGTGGACATCGAGGGAGTGACAGTTTGGTGACCTACTGTGACTAAGTCCCACTTACCTCACCCAAATTACTTGCAGAAAATAATTCAGGTAATACCCTGTAAACCTTCTGCAGGTAATTTCCCACAATGTAACAATGTAATATATAGATAATATAGTAATGACAGCACTGACAGCTATCCCTCCCCACCTAACTATCCTCCCTCCTCCTCCCCAATCTTCCATCCCCTATCCCACTATTCTTCCATTTTCTCCTGTATTTACTCCCATTCTCAATTTTCCATCCTCTTCCCCTCCCCAACTCTTCACCCTCTGTACTTTCCCACCATTTCAAGCTCATCAAACCTCCCCTCTTTTCCCTCCCTCCCTTCCCGTCTTCCCCTCATTCTTCGTTCTGTTTCTTCTAAATATAGTTATTACTCTGCTGGTGATGGGGATATCTTCATACAAATTACATTTCGCCTGTATATGGGCTAGGCTTTCTTGAGAGATAGTAATTCCAAAGTAATAGAAACTCCAGCTAGATGGGAATGAAACCTTTGAAGCTTCCGTATCTGATAAACCTTTAAGGGAATACTTGACGATGTCTTCACTGACTAACTGAAATCTCTCAGTTTCAAGTGACAGATTCTAAGAGAATGTAAATCATTCTATTTAGCGGAATATGACAGAGGGACATAGGTAGATTTTGTTCACATTACCCAAGTATCAAAGCTAATGTTTCCAATTTAGGTAAAAAATATAAAAAATAAACTCTTCTGACCCCGTCTTCTGACCCCGTCTTCTGACCCCGTCTTCTGACCCAACTTCCCATCCTCCGCTCCCCTTCCTTGTCGCTGGGTAACTGTGATCAGCTCATTGCTAAGTGTTCGGGGCTCAACCCGAAAACGCCAAGATCGGATAGCATGTTCAGTGAAACAAACAGGCAAGTTCCCTGACATTTGTAACCCCTAAAGTGTGTAAAAGGAGTATGTGTGTACTTCTGTTAACACACTAAATAGATGCATTTTTAGTGTCCATGTATACAATATAAATGTGTGGGAGTGCCCTTTACACTGTGTATTGTTCACACTGTAATAGGTGGCTGGGTGTTACTCAGTCGGTGTGGGTCATATCCTCAGAAAAAATGCACTGTGTAAATAACTCCAAATATGCTGGAATCATTCAAATGTTAATAAGGTATTCACACAATGTTAGCATAAGGCAATGTGTGATAAAGGTCCTTCTTATAAATAGGGAGTGCCCAGGTTATAAGTTCTCTTCCCTTCCTCTCCAGAAGAGAAATTTACGGCTTTTCCTTGGGACGAGAGAGGCCTCTTCTTACCCCAGACGCTAAGATTCAAACTGGCCAAGATTTCGGTCAGTGTCATATGAAGCTTAGTACTAGCTGTAATTAGTAGTCTAAGTTTTAACTAATTAAAAATGAAGAATGTTAGAATTAGATATTCTTACAATAATGGGAAGCACAAAGAAGGTAACCATGTTAAAATGCCACGGTAGAATATCCGAGCTAGTAGACCGAAGCATAAAAAACGACAGAAGGTAGTATCATTAAGGTCGTTCTAGCGTAAAGTTTTCTGAGTGTCCATCTTGCGATAACTTGACACCAAAATCTGAAAAAAAATAAGCATATTCAGTGCATAGATTCTGGGAGAACATATCTCCTGCGAAAATATAATGAGTGACTGCGTGATTATCTGTTGGAATTAAGACCTGTGGGAAAAAATAGTCACAAAATAGTCTTGTTTTCAGGTGGCGGGAACACAAGAGTTCCCGCCAGCCGCCATGCTTACCACATGAGAACAAAATTTGCGGGGTTTAACGCTAGTGATCAACCGCTTGTTACAAACTGTAAAGAGTTAAATATGTGACGTTTAAATAAGGAATGCAAAGTATCAACTACCGTTCATTCAAGCACTTTCCCCTACCCTTCCTTCAAGCAACTCTGCCTCGCCGCCGCCTAGGTCAAGTATCCCACCTGACCTAGTGTAAGGTATCCCGTGACTTCGTGTGGTATTCAGATTGCACCAGCAGGACTAATAGTCACCAAAGTGAACTTTAGTGATATATATCCTAATTAGGTGACGAGATTGAGTGATCGATCATCTATTCAACATGCTCTGCAGAGCAATCAGTAAGTCGACACCTAAGTATCTTCTCTAGAGGACAACCCTACTAGTACCCCTCCACACCATCACAGGCGCAGAACAAGGCGAGTCCGGTACCTGTCATTAGGTCAAGACGGGTCAAGTGATTCACAGGAACAGCCACATGCTGGAGTTAAGGTGAGTCGCATCATAAACGTGCGGTACCTGATGAACGTTGTTTTTGTCGTTATCTTTTAACGGCATGCAACGGGATCTTGCATCAAGCAAAACTGGATCATAACATCGAGGGATTGAATTAACAGAAGTTGCAATTCAATGGTGATGAGAAGATACGCTAAGCACGTGTAATATCTCATCAAGCATTTACCTCAAGGTGAAACTTCTCAACAATCCTCATAATATACATAATTTCCTCGACACTAGTCTCTATACATAGTTCTGAGTCTCGTGTCTATGGAATATTTTCCTCCGGAAATCGTGTCTACACATAGTTCAACCAAACTCTTAGACCTGCAGCATAGTTTGCAGTGACACTCTTAGCTACAACTTTGTGCAGTAAGCAGTCTTGAGCGATGGTAATTCCCTATTTAGACTGACTCCGACTTCGCAATACAACTGACAAGGAACAGGTAGTCAAACATTGCAGTGTTACTTCATGTTAAATAAAACATAGTATAAAAAGAAGGTAATTGGAAACTTAATACGAAAGCATCAAGTTTAACTACATTAATTCTGGAATGTAAAGAGTTTTAAGAGTAAATATTGATTTCCATGAGGTTTAATTTGGTGATGAGAAAAGACATAAAACAGAGAAACTTTGTCAGAACAAAGACTTGCTCTGCAAATTCATTCATTCTCTCTTTACAATTTCTGTCAGTACCACTGCAAGTGAAAACATGCAAGAACAAATCTTACGGAAAAGAACTATTAAAATACAATGTTTACGTAAATTAACACAGAGAAATGAATAACGTACAAGAATAACAAGGAGTGAGAACATGGCCAGCTGCCAGGAAGAGGCAACAGTGTGTCAAATTGAGGTTAACAATGGTAGTAGAGGAGAGCAGAGGCGGTGTTTGTCAAGACCCAGCGATGTATGGAGACACCATCCACAACACACACACACACACACACACACACACACACACACACACACACACACACACAATTTTTCTTAGCCTGAAAGTTTATTTAAGTTGAGCATGGAACACTGCGTGAGAGGGCATGGAACACTGTGTGAGGGAGCAAACGAAGAAATGAGAAAAGTCGGAAAAGTGTGGGGGAGAAAGAACCAGAAGAGTCGATTGAGTGAAACTATCGAAAGAGTGAGTGAGACTTGGGAAAACGAGTGATAAGAGTCGAAAGAATGGGATGCAAAACAGTCAAAAGAGAAAGAG
The DNA here is from genome assembly GCA_009830355.1 of Cherax destructor. NCBI lineage: Eukaryota > Metazoa > Arthropoda > Malacostraca > Decapoda > Parastacidae > Cherax > Cherax destructor. Next base: position 5,375 of record WNWK01045590.1, read on the forward strand.
AGAGTAGAAAGAATAAGAACGTTGAGAGAGTGAACGGAAGAGTGAGAATCGAATAGGTATAATGAACGAGTAAATAGAATTAATAAGATGTCAACGAGTGTGAAAAAAAAATCATAATTACTGTGAGACTGCAAATATATATTCATTCATATTTATGTAAGAGCTGCTTACATTACACACACACAGAGACACACACACACACACACACACACACACACAAACACACACACACACAAAGATTGGGGAAGGGCAAAGAAGACCGCAGACGGAGTACAGTCTAGGGGGACAGAGACTGCAAACCTCAACCAAGGAAAAAGATCTTGGGGTGAGTATAACACCAGGCACGTCTCCTGAGGCGCACATCAACCAAATAACTGCTGCAGCATATGGGCGCCTAGCTAACCTAAGAACAGCATTCCGACATCTTAATAAAGAATCGTTCACGACTCTGTACACTGTGTACGTTAGGCCCATACTGGAGTATGCAGCACCAGTTTGAAACTCACACCTAGCCAAGCACGTAAAGAAGCTAGAGAAAGTGCAAAGGTTTGCAACAAGACTAGTCCCGGAGCTAAGGGGTATGTCCTACGAGGAGTGGTTAAGGGAAATCGACCTGACGACACTGGAGGACAGGAGAGATAGGGAGGGACATGATAACGACATATAAGATACTGAGAGGAATAGACAAGGTGGACAGAGACAGAATGTTCCAGAGATGGGACACAGCAACAAGGGGACACAGTTGGAAGTTGAAGACTCAAATGAATCACAGGGATGTTAGGAAGTATTTCTTCAGTCATAGAGTGGTCGGGAAGTGGAATAGCTTGGGAAGCGATGTAGTGGAGGCATGTTTCATACATAGCTTTAAGGAGAGGTATGATAAAGCTCATGGAGCAGGGAGCGTGACCCAGTAGCGGCCAGTGAAGAGGCGGGGCCAGGAGCTATGAATCGACCCCTGCAACCACAACTAGGTGAGTACACACACATACATTCATACTTGCTTCACAGCAAGTATTGCTCTTCTAGCCAGCGTATGATTTTCCTCTGTTATTCCACAGCTTTGCTACAGGACTGTGAGCCTCATTTTCTTAAACTGTGATAACCAGAACAGCCAGTGATAAAGACATAATGGCAAAATAGAAACTATAAAATCAAGCTTTCTCAATAAAGCTTCCATGCTTTTGATTTTTATAAGCTTGTCGGTTTGAAAGTCTCTAATTACACCTCCTCCCATTTAATAAATTAAATTATCTTTCTTCTGTTCGACATCTAACCTTTGAAAACTGTAAAACAACAACTGGCGTCTCACTGACTCAGTATAATAAATAAGCAAACATATCTTCTGTAGACAAAATTTTATGATTCGCACAGATATATACTACTGTTTGTCAAATGTTTATATTGGTTGTGATGAAGAATGTACGAATTAATTGAACTGCTCTTCTGAGTTCATTGTAGAGTCCTGGCATCATGCATTTTCTCTATATAATCTTAAATTTGACAGATTGTATTAACATGCGAGAATTCACGAAAAAAAAAATTAAGCTATAAAAGTGGGAAGAATTCTCGTACACGAAAATGTTGGCAATTACTTTTTCAGAGGATTACCAGACCCAAGGAAACCCTTCTGTAATGAAACTAAAACAAAAGGCAGCCTTTGTGAAAGCTGAAGCAGAAGTAGATTCCTAGTGAAACTGGAGCACAGGCAATAATCTTTAGTGAATGCACAATACGAGAGCAACACTGAAAAATAGTGCGTGGTATTTTTTTTCATTCCACAAGTTGGCAAAAACTATGCAAGTTATAAACACTGCCATTGTCACAGAGTGCAATGGATAAAGTGATGGAGTAAAAGAATGATTAAAGAAGTGAGGGTAGCATGAAAGACAGGATGTGGAAGGACATCAGGGAGTGAGGCAGGGAAAGAGTAAGGAAGGATTAAAGTGATGTTGATTCGATTCTCACGACTTAATTTTAGGAAGACTGTCTTGTATGGGGACAAACTGTGACAGAAGGTCACGGTGGAGGAAGACAGTGCAAATTAACGCGACATCAGAACAATTCTAGGAGATGCAAGAGACATAAACGACAATATTCAGCTTTCAAAGAGACTATATATGGATCCACGAGTCAGGAAAATATTAAAGGGCAATCACTCCTAAGTCTCAAATATATCACAGGTTAGCTGCCCCTTGAGTCTAAAATACTTTACAATACTTGTCAAAACGAGACCAATACCGAGAAAACATTCAACTTTATTTGCACATTACAGACGTGGAAATAAAACAATAATAATATTAAGGAAGTATTATTGCAAGGAGCGCTAGACAATATATCACAAGCAAGCACCAATAGAACAGCAAAATATTCAAATGTTGGGCGGAATACAGAATGCGACAGGATACTGTACATACAAGCGACCTTTAAGGAATACGAGTCAAGTATGACTCATCGAATCTGAATAAATATAACACAGCAATAGCCTCTGCAAGACGAACAGTGTTGGAAACAAGAAAGAATCAGTGCAAAAAAAAAAAAAAAAAAACTCCAAAGTAACGTCCCAGACAAGTGTAGCAGCTGTGTGGGCAATTATAAATTCACTCACAAGGTCCCCAGTGTTGAAACAAGGCATAACACTACGTATCAAGGAAGCAATCGTCACATACGAAAATACTTAGACTTCTTTTGGAAAATATTTTTCAAAGAAGAGTAGGGGTAGGGGTCGTCCCAGGAAGGGTTGAAGAGAGGGTTTGATCCAGCAGGCGTGTGTCAGCATGTTATATTGGGGTGAGCAGACAAGTGGTTCTAGGGATTTGATGTGCTGTTGGAGTGAGAGCAAGGTAGCGTTTATGAAAAGGATTAGGGAAACAGGTTATCCGGAATTGAATCAAGTAAGTGGTAAATTACAGTGTTTGCACACTGAAGCTGGTGTGGGGATGTTACATTTCATTTGGTCATTGAGCACTTTTGGCAAGACAGCTGTTGAATGAAGGCGAATATTTTTTAGAGTCACCTTTTGTGGAAAACATCCAACATTGTTAAGGTAGCAACAATACACAAAAGACACATGAAAATGAAACCAATAATATTTCTGAGCAGTGAGGAGGACCACTATAACAGTGAATTCGGTATGCCAGAACTGCACTGGGGACTCTGGAAGGAAGGAAAGGAAACCATACCATATGACTTTCTAAAAGGTAACTATCGTGTGAACAAATACAGCTAATAAAATTTTAAAATTTAATATGGAATACTGGTAAAGTACCATTCCAATGGAAAGAGACAGTTGTCACTCCTTTTGAAATCCTGTTTAAACATCCATCACACAGATATCTTTAGCCAGATATTTTATCTGCCTCAAATGTACCATAGGCTCCATCAACTGCCTTCAATCAAACTAAAGATATCCTCAAGGATCTTCGCAGAAATAGGCTCACCCTCGGTCCCATTCTGAGAAACTTAAATACTCTCAAGGATCTCATCAGAGGTACCATCGGAGTACTCAGCCTTTAGAGTAACATGATTACTTATAGTTATCACTATAAAGTCTCAGTTCCCAGTTTCAGTTAAACTCTTCCCTTCAGAATGTCGTAGCAAAACAAATAATTGCCAGGGAATAAACTGAGAAAAACGTGGAATCAGCTGGAGGCATTTACTCAACTGGAAAGGCCGGACTGGTCTCAGCTAATCTCAAGGGAATTGTTTGTTTTTGTGACACATGAGCATTTTTAACATTACAGGACAAAATATTGCCAGTCTTAGAAGAGCATATATGAAAATGGATATCCTCCAAGAAGCTTATGGGGGAATATTATAAAAGTATCTCTATGAAATTTATATAGAAGCAAAATTAAATTGTGGCTAGATAGCAGAGGGAGTTTCAGGGAAGTTCCCCATTAAAGAGGCGCATATTCTTATAGGAAATAATATCACTGGAACACAAGTATTACTAGGGAACCCTTGATGATAAATAATTTCACAGAGGAGAATTATGTCTTTGAAGCACATAGAACTAATCCTGCATTGTTTCCGTTGAGTGTGATAACTTGAGCTATGACAATAACACTGAACGCTGCCTTGCCACCTGCTCCTGTAGATACTAATGACATAGGCTTAAACATGTTATTCAGGAATGAACGTAAGAGGAAGCCGATGTTACCACTCATGATCTTATTAAGGAAGAGTTTCCTCGATCACACTCTGGAGAGATTTAGGGATGTTGCAGTCTTCTAGGGACAAATAAAGGTTTTGAATCACTGTTAGTATTACAGGAATTGTTTTACTGGGCAGGTTTACTCGTTCTACAACTTAAGAGAACTGTATAGTAGTGCTTGAGTTTTTTTGTAAACAAGCTATGGACTTTCTTCATAATAATCATACTGGTGGACATCCTAGTGCGAAAAAGACTATGGGCAAGTTGGCAAAGAATTTAATATGGCTAAGATGAAAGAGTCGATGACCTATGTTAGAAACTGCTACTCTTTTCAAGTGATTGGCAAACCAACTCAGTCGCCAAAACCCGGCTTTCCTTTTGACAATTCCCGACTCATTATTGACTGTGTTGGCTCCCTTTCGAGAATGAAACTTGGCAACTAGCACTTGCTCATGATAATGGATCGCTCGACCGTTATCCTGGAGTCATTCCCATAAGGAGGATTAACTCTCGATCCATTGTTCGGGTCCTGGTAAGCTTCTTCAAGGTCTAACGTTACATTTACGTTTTTTAGGGAAGCTTCATCTCACCTGAGAATGAAATCTGCTCTCCCTCCCTCGACCTGTTATCACCCTCAGTGTAAGGTGCGGTGGAATGCAAACTTTCTGCACCGAATATTCAAAAGATTGTGATGCAGGATTTTCCGTACTGCTGTTCACTGTTAGAAAGAGTGAACAGGAAAGTCTTGGCTTTAGTTTATTTGAACTCATATATGGACAACGTTAGAAGATCTTTGCTAGTTTTAAAGGATGTCTGTTTGGGTAAACAGCCTCCTTCAGTCAGTACAACTTCTGCTTCGATGAAACAACAGCTCAAGACTGCTCTTGAATTAACCACCTAGAACTAAGTGTTCAAAAGAAAAGATCAATATAACAATGTTCTTCCTAGATCATTCACTGCTGGAGATAAAGTAATGGCGTTAAGGTTTGTACCTGGACATGCTTTACAAGTCAGATTTATGGTCCTTTTAGAAGTTGTGAGTAAAGTAAATGATGTGATCTACTTGGTTCGGACTCCTGGTAAGAGACGACTAGAGGACATGTGTCACATTAATCAATTCAAGGCATATCATAGTGATTCCCTTCCAACGACTTCAGTACTTCCCTTGCAAACTGAACATCAGAGTGAACTTCCTGATGTTACTAGAGGAGTAGAGGTACATCTAGAGAACACTTCATATTTTAGTCTAGACAATTTTTTAGAAAATCTGGCAGCTAATAAAGCCGCTGACATTAAGTCGCTGATCTTAAGAGTTCACATGTCTGTTCAGAGATGTTCCTCAGCGCTGTATGTTAGGAAAACACGATGTTGAGACTCAAGGTGCTGTCCCTATCAAGCAAGTTCCATACAGAACGAATCCTGTCAAACGGAAGATGATCTTTTTTATTGAAAAATAGTCTGATTGAATAATAGGAAGCGTCCATGGGCCTCACCATGAATAATTGTACCTAAACCTGAAAGTACCTATAAAATATGAATCCTGTAACACTGACTATTGGTCACCTCTACCTCGAATAGATGACATCATGGATCGAGTCTCAGGTGCTTATGTTAGTCTGCTTTCACCGTTCATAATGGTCTTAACAGCCACTCCGTGACATCATGTACCAGCTAACATAAGACTTAGATGTGGAAGCTTACCTCGAAGACTTGGTAGCCAACAACAACAACTAGAAGTAGCATCTACTTCAGTTAAGGAAACTGCATGAAAAACTGGCCGAGTTCAGTTTCACTGTGAACCTGACCAAGTGTGACTTTGCACAAGCTGAAATTGAGTTCTCTGTGTACATTATTGACCAGGGTCAGATAGCCCCGTAGAGACCAGTTTCCAGTGGCTCCTCTGATGGAATTAGCCAGTAGTAAGGTAGATTATATTTGGTCAGACACCTGTGAACTTGCATTCCAGTGTCTCTAACGTCGCTCACCTCCAGGTGGATGCGAGTGATTATTCTATCATAGCTGCCCTTTTACAGAGGTGCACAGTGACACACTCCATTCTATTTGTTTTTATAGTTCAAAGCTACAACCACACCAAAGGAACTATGCTACCATAGAAAAGGAGGCAGTAGCTCTGGTTGTAGATCTGAGAACTCTCAAGTTTACCTGGGCATATCACCTAATCTTATTAATATATTTAGCGATTATAATCCGCGGACTTATATTAATATCATGAAGAATAAAAATGCTAGAATACGGTGGGCTCTACACGTCTCAACATGAGCGTATCGCACCTCAGAGGTCTTTTAAAGGTGCTAACAGACACTATCAGCCTTAAGTTTATTAAGAGTAATATATATGCCCAGATATCCTGCTAGTAAGGTAAAGTAAAATAAAATTGAACCATAACTGCTTTTCACTCTTCAAGTGGCATTAATAGATTTGGCAGATAGGTACCTTAAACCATCTTAAGCTCACCCACAGAGTGAGTAGGTGTGCGTTTGCATAGTCCAGTGTGCTTGCAAGCATACATTGCTGTCAACTTACATGGTGCAAAGACTACAGAGTGGGGGTTCAGCTTGTGCTGGCAGTAGCCGCCACCCACTTGCAACTCCTCTGTTTCTAATTCTTCATTTCATCCTACCGGCTTTATCATGTCATGGATTTTGGGCTTCTACTTCCATAAATGTGTGAATCAAAGGTATCTAGCACCTGTGAGTGCTAGCAGAGTACATGATGCATGGCGGATACATTCTTCACACCGACCACAACAAGTCACTTCATCCTTGGAGTAAGAGACGAGAAACCTTGCTGGATTATTATTAAAAATACACACATATTTAGTGAAATAATCAGAATGACTTTCAAAGTGTTCTATTGTCCTATACGTTGCCCTGTGGCCTGGTGGCTAAAGCTCTCGCTTCACACGGCGAGGTTCAGGGTTCGATTCCCAGCGAGGGTAGAAACATTGGGCATGTTTCTTTACACCGGTTGTGTATGTTCACCCATCAGTAAAATGGGAACCTGTGAGTTAGTCAACTGGTGTGGGTCGCATCCTGGAACAAAACTGACCTAATTTGCCCGAAATGATCTGCATAACAAGGGGCTTTCTATATAGTTGTAGTATGTCATTGATGTCAGCTAGGACTGTATACCTTATACATGTACTTGTAGTAAATAAAGATATAATATTAATATTATTATGCAGGAAATTTTCCGTCTCACTGCAGTCCATAAGACAGAAATCTCCTGATATGATGCCCATCACATGTATGTGATGCCCATCACATGTATGTGATGCCCATCACATGTATGTGATGCCCATCACATGTATGTGATGACCATCACATGTATGTGATGCCCAACACATGTATGTGATGCCCATCACATGTATGTGATGCCCATCACATGTATGTGATGGTCTGCTGAATGTGTAGTTCTATGATGACAGGGCCGGCACTGAAGTCCCTTGCATCACAGAACTATACATTCAGCATTCGGCCCTGGCATCACGGCACTTCCAGGCCCTGGTATCACGGCACTCCAGGCCCTGGCATCACGGCACTCCAGGCCCTGGCATTTATAAAACCGTGTGCATATAATAACTGAACAAACTCTCGCCGAGCCTCACTCCCGATTAATATCAATATTATAATCATTACTGCATTTATCATTAATATTAATATTAAGGTATTATAATTATTGCTATTATTATTAGTGTATTAGATTTAAGATTTCCTGTGCACTGGTAATAAGGTTACCCACAGTGTCACATGACCGCCAGTTCATCAATGCAAGAATAAATTGTCATTTGTGGTACGAGTATGTCATATATTGATTACTAAGACTTGTGCAACAGTTGGGTATCTTTATTGTTGAAACGTTTCGCCTATGAGGTAGGTTTCTTCAGTTCGCGTGGGCGAAACGTTTCATCAATAAAGATACCCAGCTCTTACACGTGTCATTCTGATCAACTTGTCGGTACTCTATATCATTGTCCGCATTTGCACACACTCGCATTCTATATAATGTATGCGAGTGTGAGATTATGCGATGAGGTTGCATAAGTGGTGTGCCGGATGCAAGACGCATGACCAGAGCAAAGGCGCCAGCTGCCTTAGGAGATCACTTGAGCAACTTCTCGATATCGTAATCAGACGGGGAACAAACATATTTCCATTACAAAAGCATTGGATATGTAAGACTCCCAGGAAGAAATTGCATGATGGGTAAACAGTGTCTGCTTCATTAGGTCAACAAAGACAGGAAGGCTTTCCAACTCCTTGATGTCTCAGTAAACAATTCGGATTCTTTGAAGTAAAATGATCATTAATTAACAAATGTTTACTTCTAATATTTATTTATTTTTGCGTTTTCATTCGAATGAGCTTCTTAGCATTTATTAAACTTAACTTCTATTGTGAGAAATAAATTAACTGCATGAACCTCACTATTACGGGGCCAGGAGCTGAGTCTCGACCCCTGCAACCACAATTAGGTGAGTACAAGTAATTTGAGTAGGATACAACTAGGTAACTATTACTTACCAATTGTTGCACCTCTGAGGCATGTAGGAAAATTATGAGGCACTCTAGGTCACATAACCAGGTCTGTCTAGGTCACAAGGAGAGTGTCTCCCTTCGATACCCACTACTCTCTCACACACATCACGAGATCTAAAAAAAATAATGTATTTAATAAACATAACCAGTGGTTCTGGTAATTTTTTATATAAAAAGGTGGACTGTATAATTTGAGGTGGACTAGCAGAAGGATGGGTGGGGGGGGTACACTATCATTAACAATTATACATAAAATTAATTGAAACTTGCCAAATTTTATGTGGGGGTCGCTTGAAGCCGCAGGATCACCCACAACAACTATCTTACTATGAAGAAACTAAACTGACCAGATAGCTCAACATAAAAGAAGGTTTACTTAGCTGTCGGTATGAAGACCATCCTTCATCTTCCTTCATTTCCCCAAATTCCTGGATGTCCTGCCAATTTATTGTCGTTGTGCCTTCAGCAGGACTAGTTCTGATTTGCCTGACTCCTATTTGGGAGGCTTGAACCCCATTAAGCCTCCGGAAAACGCCGTAGAGTTCACACAAATTACAATGTGGTCCGGCTCTTC
>WNWK01045591.1:0-7500 GCA_009830355.1 Cherax destructor
GCAAGGAGGCTTTAGAGTGGGTAGGGGATGTGTAGATCAAGTGTTTACAGTGAAGCATATATGTGAACAGTATTTAGATAAAGGTAGAGAAGTTTTATTGCATTTATGGATTTAGAAAAGGCATATGATAGAGTGGATAGGGGAGCAATGTGGCAAATGTTGCAAGTGTATGGAATAGGTAGTAAGTTACTGAAGGCTGTAAAGAGTTTTTATGAGGATAGTGAGGCTCAGGTTAGGGTGTGTAGGAGAGAGGGAGATTACTTCCCGGTAAAAGTAGGTCTTAGACAGGGATGTGTAATGTCACCATGGTTGTTTAATATATTTATAGATGGGGTTGTAAAAGAAGTAAATGCTAGGGTGTTGGGAGAGGGGTGGGATTAAATTATGGAGAATTAAATGCAAAATGGGAGTTGACACAGATACTTTTTGCTGATGATACTGTGCTTATGGGAGATTCTAAAGAAAAGTTGCAAAGGTTAGTGGACGAGTTTGGGAGAGTGTGTAAAGTAGAAAGTTAAAAGTGAACATAGATAAGAGTAAGGTGATGAGGGTATCAAACGATTTAAATAAAGAAAAATTGGATATCACATTGGAGAGAGGGATTATGGAAGAAGTAAATGTTTTCAGATATTTGGGAGTTGACGTGTCAGCGGATGGGTTTATGAAGGATGAGGTTAACCATAGAATTGATGAAGGAAAAAGGTGAGTGGTGCATTGAGGTATCTGTGGAGACAAAAAACGTTATCCATGGAGGCAAAGAAGGGAATGAACGAAAGTATAGTGGTACAACACTCTAATATAGGTGTGAAGCATGGGTTGCAAATGCTGCAGCGAGGAGGAGGCTGGAGGCAGTGGAGATGTCCTGTCTAAGGGCAATGTGTGGTGTAAATATTATGCAGAAAATTGGAATGTGGAAATTAGGAGAAGGTGTGGAGTTACTAAAAGTATTTGTCAGAGGGCTGAAGAGGGGTTGTTGAGGTGGTTAGGTCATTTAGAGAGAATGGATCAAAGTAGAATGACTTGGAGAGCGTATAAATCTGTAGGGGAAGGAAGGCGGGGTAGGGGTCGTCCTAGAAAAAGTTGGAGGGAGGGGGTAAAGGAGGTTTTGTGGGCGAGGGGCTTGGACTTCCAGCAAGCATGTGTGAGCGTGTTAGATAGGAGTGAATGGAGACGAATGGTTTTGGGACATGACGATCTGTTGGAGTGTGAGCAGGGTAACATTTTGTGAAGGGATTCAGGGAAACCAGTTAATTGATTTAGTTGGACTTGAGTCTTGGAAATGGGAAGTACAATGCCTGCACTTTAAAGGAGAGGTCTGAGATAGTGACAGCTGGGAGGGACTTTTCTCAGCTGTCGTATCTGAGCTCCTCTGCAAAGACAGTGATTATGTATGAGTGTGGTGAAAGTGTTGAATGATGATGAAAGTATTTTCTTTTGGGGATTTTCTTTCTTTTGGGTCACCCTGCCTCGGTGGGAGACGGCCGACTTGTTGAAAAAAAAAATATATATATACAGTGGTCCCTCAGTTTTCGGTCATCTCCAAACTCGCCCTTTTATGTAAGTGTATTTTCGTAAGTGCTTCTGCAAGTGTATTTTTGGGGGTCTGAAATAGACTAACCTACGTGACATTATTTCTTAAGAAAGTAAATTCGTTCGGTAATGGCACTTGAGCAGCATTCTGGAAAGAATTTTCGGCGAAAACCGAGGGTCCACTGTATATATATATATATACGTGTATATATATATCTATCTATCTATCTATCTATCTATCTATCTCTATCTATCTATCTCTATCTATATCTATCTATCTCTATCTATCTCTATCTATCTCTATCTATCTCTATCTATCTCTATCTATCTCTATCTCTATCTATCTATATCTATCTCTATCTATCTCTATCTCTATCTATATCTATCTCTATCTATCTCTATCTCTATCTATCTCTATCTCTATCTATCTCTATCTCTATCTCTCTCTATCTCTATATATCTCTATCTATCTCTATCTCTATCTCTATCTATATCTATCTATCTATCTATATCTATCTATCTATCTATCTATATCATCATCATCATCATCATCATCAATCATCAATCATCAACATCATCATCATCATCATCATCATCATCATCATCATCATCATCATTTTTAAAGCAATTAAGCTGGACTATTCATACAGTCAGACTCCAACATATAATTATTACTATAACCTCAACTAAAATTAGTCCTTTCACTTAAAAAAAAAATATTAAGTATTTTAATTTTTTTAAAAATAAACTTTTTTATTCGTGAAAATATCCTCATATATTAGGTGGTCCTTTTCAGTGGATGTAATTCTTGCTTGGTCACTACGAGTGATGGCATACCTGAAGGTCCTCAACGACTGGTTCAGTGAAGGAGAGCATCTAGGTCGAAATTCTACTCTTTTTGTTTCCCAGTCGAAGATATCTTGTACAGACTCTGGCTTTGTCTCCAAGTAGGCAAGTGGAGCTGTTTCTTGTTGGTTTCATAACTTACTCAGGGTAGAATCTTGATCTTGGGTTTCATAACTCATGGTAGAATCTTGATCATGGGTTTGACAGCTCACCATTCTCTCAGGTTTTTTTTTGTCTTGCATGATATAGCCGCAAATTTCTTTTAGACGACTTGTATCATCTTTGATTTTCTTCTGGTAAAGTTTGGGTTTTAATGTTCTATCTACTTCGAGGCCGAGGTCAATGAGATGTGCTACGTAATCCTGACCTTGTTTTCTAATCATTATATTTGATTCTGTTATGTCATTATGTGCAAAAATCGGTCTGATGAAATTCTTTTAGTGCTTTTTTAGCAGCTTTATATGCCTTAAAGCAATCTTCTAAGGAATTTTTTCCTATAAATTTTACGAAAGTTACTCCGGTGCAGCGGGTCATAACAATAGCTAAAGGTTCATAAATCATTCCATAAAGTTTGGGAGCTCCTCCGGCACCATCAACCTTGAGGAGAGCTCTGGCTTCCTTAACAGCTTCTTTCAGATAAACGTCGTCAAAGAGCTTCTTGACGACGACCTAGGTAGCGGAACCATCATCTTGTTTTAAGAGAGCTGCCCATACCTCTCCATATGCCCCTCTACCAAGTCTGGTCTTCATATCAAGGCTGCTCCAGGATATCACAGGGATAACAGTATCGCTAGAGGTGTCTCAGCCAGTTTTTGCTTCACTCTCTGGGACACAGCAGTTCTCCCAAAGTTCGGTACTCTTCTCCTGGACTAAATTCACATCCAATTTTGGCTTTTTGGAAGGTGGAGTGAGAGTGGGAGTTGTGGGGCGAGGTCTCTTGAACCCACCAGATAGTTCTTGTCCATCGGCAGCCATAGCGAAGTGATCCAAGTCTTCTTTAAGTCCTTCCAGTTTTGTCGGCGAGAAAAACTTTTCTTTCTTCTAGAAAAGATATACTTAAGGTACCAGGAAAAAGCAGCGAGATTATTAATATAGTTATAATCTGATGAGACTCGTACCTTAAATTTGTAGACAATACGACCAATAATATAGTTAAGTTACAGGATACTAATAATATACTACTTAATATAAGGGATACCAATAATATACTTAATATAAGGGATACCAATAATATAATTAATAGACGGGATGACCAATAATATAGTTAAGTTACAAGATACCAATAATATACTTAATAGACAGGATGACCAATCAAAGGCTCATTCTTCACTTATGGCATTGATTCCAGTGAATCTAACTATTTTAACATATCAACAGATATGCCTACATGTAAACGGCTTAATGGATACTATCCTGTCAATAAGATGCATCAGCCATTAAATATTGAAGCCGTTCAGATGAGATAGACTGAAAATTATTTAATGTGATTTATTGGGAATAAAAATTTCACACTTTAATATGTACAAAATGGTCATATATACACCTACGCACTTTAAATTTGCTCTCTGCTATTGTTGAATTAATAGCGCATTTTGTAAATATTTGAAGCTATGTCACTGAGGGTTTTGGAGGTTATCTAAACCATTCCAAGATGCTGGGAATGGGTTCAAAAACTTTGGTCATAGGTAACTTTCCCATGCTAATTGTTCCAAGAATGACACTAGTGACCATGCACAAGTATTAAAATTTTGAAGACAGTTGGATGAGACCTCAAATTATGAGCAAAATAAAAATGATAAGTTGGAGGAGGAAAAAGGAAAAGAAAAATGAGGTAACCTCTTAAGGATAGTGAGCATTTCTCTGCCAATATGTATGTTGCAGATAAATGGTTCAGAGAACCAACTAGATGATGAATTAAACTTTGTTCAACACTTGGGAATCATTTTGTGGAAACATTTTGCCAACCAGTGGCTTTCTCAGTCCCATACAGAGAAGAAGGGTTGAAGATCAGAAGGAGTTTGAGGTAATCAGTCCCTCAGCCTGGAGTCGATGTGATCAGTCCATCAGTCTTGATCACATCGACTCCAGGCTGAGGGACTGATTACCTCAAACTCCTTCTGATCTTCAACTCTTCTTCTCTGTATGTGACTGAGGAAGCCACTGGTTGGCAAAATGTTTCCACAGTAAAAGTATCCAAGTGCTGCACAAGTGTCTAATTCATCAGTGTGTATACTACAACGAATGCAATGCCAGTTTCATCTGCACCATAAATTTGTTTTAGACATAGCTTTTCATCTCTCCTAATTTAAGTACGTATAACAGTTGTGGCCTCTTCATCATTTCAAATTTTTTCACCCCACTCATTCAGCAAACAAATATTGTGAAACAACTTTAATTTGTGTGACCATGCAGTGACCTTGGCTTGCTAGTTTCCAGCTCTTCATAAAAGTGTTTATCCTCTTTGTTTTATGAGGATTGGATTAGAAATAAGCACCTTTGTTGTGACCTCATTGAGGTTTATTGCTCTAGCCCCATATATTGTTTTGCACTATGCAATTCTCTTATACAAGTCACACTGAGCATAGTATTTCAGCAGCTTTTCAGATTGCTTCCTAATGTTGCTTATTGCTAAATTACAAACACCTGAAATCACACAGGCTTCATAATAATAGGCCCTTATTTAACCCTTTGGGGGTTTCCAGGCCCTCTCCGAAACTCGTTCTCAGGGTCGCAAATTTTTCGTGAAAAAAAATCTTATGAAATGATAGAGAATCTTTTTCCGATCACAACGACACCAAAATTATGAAATTTGATCGAAAACTAATGAAATTATGCTTTCGCGAAGTTAGCGGTATTGATGACATTTACGCATCGGCGATTTCGCCCACTTTGAGCCCTATTTTCGGCAAATTCCAATGTTTCAGTCTACTAAAATTATAGCTATTTCGCTAGAATTCAATTTGTTCTATCAAGTGAGTACAAGAAACATCCAATTTATCGATTTCAACTACCCAATAAGGTGGTGAGAAATTCGCAATTTGGCCAATTTCACACAAATTTCAAAAGATGCCAATTTCAAAATAGGGTCCAGAATAAATGAGACAGACATTCCTGGCACTCAAATAACATTTTATCTGTTCATTAGTCACGTCTCCAGGCCCTTTTTACATTACTTTTGCTTTCCATTTTGAATTTTTATTCTCACAAAAAATAAAAGATTTACTGTTATGTATACAACTGCATCATTGTAAAAATGGTATAAATAATATCAGCGCACTTGTGCAAGAATATTAGACTACCCAGTTGATGTGTATTGGACGCATGGTGTGATTTGTTTACTCTTGAACATCAGCAAAAAGTGAACATTTTCGCTACCTTGCGATCAATTTCAAAGTACTTGTCATCGTGAAACCAGTCAAAATTATCTCTATTTCTGTAATATATCATCCATTCTATCAAATGAGACTAAGAAAACGAGAATACAAGCATAAATACCATATGAAAATAGACTGCAAAGTCGCTGTTTTAAACCAAAAACACGTTCAGAGTTTTTTTATTTCATTATGCACTGTGTGGTGCAGGATTTTTTTTATACTGCGCACACTGACCGCACAGACCCATTCTCTCACATCTAGGCCTACCAGCCTGTTTCTGCTTGATTTGAGGGCGATAGAATTTAGGCGTACCCTGGCGCGTAAGCTGTACTAGTACGGCCGAAACCCCGAAAGGGTTAACATTGTAAAATTTTCACTTTCTCCAAAATAATTAATGTAATTTTTTTTTCACTATCACCAAACTTATCACTTGAGTTTCAGTTCATTTTAGACAGCTGTTCACTTCAGGGGCTAAGAGAACAATTTTTTTTTTGGAAAACTAGAAACTCTATTAACATGTAGAATGGGCTGTAGCAGTATGAAGCTTACTCTAATTTGTTTTAAAAAAAAATTGTTTCAAATATAGCAGATTTTTACATTTTGAATGATCAAGTCTGTAATATAGTCTACTGTGTTTATGTAGCTAATTCTGAAATATAGCACTATGTTTTGTGTTTTCATTCCACAGCCTTTTTTGTTTTTTAGAGCAAACTATCTCCCTGTATCTTGCACTTTTATCACCAGTCATTCAAGAAATATCTGTGGAGATATGTTTTGGAAAACACTTTTTTTTTTTTTTTTTTTTTTTATACTGTTAGCCCTGCATTACTGAGTGGGCAACTTTGTCTTTCCTTTGACCTCTTTTAAAAATTTTTTTTTTGACCTCCAGTTCTTCCATGGTGGTACTTCCACAGACAACTGATGTGTGAGTGTACTTCTCTTGCTCGTCAGCAGCTTCCCATTTGGGATGGGTGATCCAAAATAAGAAAAAATGACCATCACTCACTCCTTAGCTACCCCACTGAACTGCAAATTCCCCATCTCCTATTTAAAGTGCACCACTTTTCTCAGCTTCTTTAACTCCAGGCTGTCTACCAAATTTGTGCCAAATCTATCACCCACTTTCCCAATGCACCAAAAGTTAGATGCACTTTATTGATCTAGTCTCTTGTCATATTAAACTAATTCCTTGAGGTTATACATTTTTAAATCTGTATGCATGTAATGGGAAACAGTGCCTTTGCTAAAGGTCAGTATCATTTGTTTTGTTTTTTTCAGAAACTCATGTCAACTACTATTGATGCTTACTCCAGGTAGATACTGCTGCAAGTCGATGATTGGAGTGATTATGTGTTCAAGGGCAGGGGATGGGGGGTCATCTCTTGTCTTAAATGTTAGAATGCAATCTTAGTAGGCTTAAGATTTGGGAATGAGTACTGAAAGAGACTTTCTGTAGCAAATGTGAAATAATTAACTAGGAATACTTCCTATCCCAATAAACTGGCTGAACAAGAGGCCATAAATATAAACTAAAGAAGCAGAGCCACAGAAAGGATACCTAGAAAGTTTTTCTAACACATAGTGATAGAATACTGGAATGGGATTTAAGGTAGGTAATATGTGCTGGAACCACAGGAAACTAAAACTTTCCATGGCAAATTAAATATTGAAGACTGAATACCTTGATCATGGCAGTGCCCCTGTAACCACAAATATTCACAAATTAGTAATTACCTAATTATCACTTCAC
>WNWK01045591.1:12500-14660 GCA_009830355.1 Cherax destructor
GAGAAAAAGGTAGCTTATGAGAGGTTTTTACAAAACAGAAGTGTTAATAAAAGAGCAGAGTATATGGAGAGTAAAAGAAAGGTGAAAAGAGTGGTGAGAGAGTGCAAAAGAAGAGCGGATGAAAGAATGGGAGAGGCTCTGTCAAGAAATTTTGCTGAAAACAAGAAAAAATTTTGGAGTGAGATAAACAAGGTAAGAAAGCCTAGGGAATGAATGGATTTGTCAGTTAAAAACAGAGTAGGGGAGTTAGTAGATGGGGAGCTGGAGGTATTGGGTAGATGGCGGGAATATTTTGAGGAACTTTTAAATGTCGATGAAAAGAGGGAGGCGGTAATTTCATGTACTGGCCAGGGAGGTACAACATCGTTTAGGAGTGAAGAAGAGCAGGATGTGAGTGTGGGGGAGGTGCGTGAGGCATTACGTAGAATGAAAGGGGGTAAAGCAGCTGGAATTGACGGAATCATGACAGAAATGTTAAAAGCAGGGGGGGATATAGTGCTGGAGTGGTTGGTATTTTTGTTTAATAAATGTATGAAAGAGGGGAAGGTACCTAGGGATTGGCAGAGAGCATGTATAGTTCCTTTATATAAAGGGAAGGGGATAAAGAGAGTGTAAAAATTATAGGGAATAAGTTTACTGAGTATACCAGGTAAAGTGTATGGCAGGGTTATTATTGAAAGAATTAGAGGTAAGACAGAAGTAGGATTGCAGATGAGCAAGGAGGCTTTAGAGTGGGTAGGGGATGTGTAGATCAAGTGTTTACAGTGAAGCATATATGTGAACAGTATTTAGATAAAGGTAGAGAAGTTTTTATTGCATTTATGGATTTAGAAAAGGCATATGATAGAGTGGATAGGGGAGCAATGTGGCAAATGTTGCAAGTGTATGGAATAGGTAGTAAGTTACTGAAGGCTGTAAAGAGTTTTTATGAGGATAGTGAGGCTCAGGTTAGGGTGTGTAGGAGAGAGGAGATTACTTCGGTAAAAGTAGGTCTTAGACAGGGATGTGTAATGTCACCATGGTTGTTTAATATATTTATAGATGGGGTTGTAAAAGAAGTAAATGCTAGGGTGTTGGGGAGAGGGGTGGGATTAAATTATGGAGAATTAAATGCAAATGGGAGTTGACACAGTTACTTTTGCTGATGATACTGTGCTTATGGGAGATTCTAAAGAAAAGTTGCAAAGGTTAGTGGACGAGTTTGGGAGAGTGTGTAAAGGTAGAAAGTTAAAAGTGAACATAGATAAGAGTAAGGTGATGAGGTTATCAAACGATTTAAATAAAGAAAAATTGGATATCACATTGGAGAGAGGGATTATGGAAGAAGTAAATGTTTTCAGATATTTATATATATATATATATATAATATATATATATATATATATATATATATATATATATATATATATATATAATATATATATATATATATATATAATATATATATATATATATATATATATATATATATATATATAATATATATTTTTTTTTTTTTTCAACAAGTCGGCTGTCTCCCACCGAGGCAGGGTGACCCAAAAGAAAGAAAATCCCCAAAAGAAAAAACTTTCATCATCATTCAACACTTTCACCACACTCATACATAATCACTGTCTTTGCAGAGGAGCTCAGATACTACAGCTGAGAAAGTCCCTCCCAGCTGTCACTATCTCAGACCCTCCTTTAAAGTGCAGGCATTGTACTTCCCATTTCCAGGACTCAAGTCCAACTAAATCAATTAACTGGAAATATATAATATATATATATAATATATATATATAATATATATATATACTATATATATATATATATATATATATATATATATATATAAAATAATATATATAATATATATATATATATATATATATATTATATATATATATATATTATATATATATATATTATATATATATATATATATATATATATATATATATATATATATATATATATATATATATATATATATTATATATATATATATTATATATATATTCGCATAGAAGCTGCCAGTTTACTCCAGCCACACCAACTGGGCTTTGGGGTCTCTCAAGGCAGTGAAGCCGCAGCTCATGCGGCAAGGGCCTACATCAGGGACCTATCAGAAGACAAGGCCGTAGTCAAACTTGACTTTAGAAATGCCTTTAATATGGTGAA
>WNWK01045592.1:0-14659 GCA_009830355.1 Cherax destructor
TGCGGTACACCGCTCGTCACAGGCGCCCACTGTGATACCTCATCACGTGTGTGTGTGTGTGTGTGTGTGTTTGTACTCACTCACCTAGTTGTGGTTGCAGGGGTCGAGTCACAACTCCTGGCCCCGCCTCTTCACTGGCCGCTAGTGGGTCACTCTCCTGCGCCATGAGCTTTATCATACCTCTTCTTAAAGCTATGTATGGAACCTGCCTCCACTACATCGCTTCCCAAACTATTCCACTTCCCGACCACTCTGTGACTAAAGAAATACTTCCTAACATCTCTGTGATTCATCTGAGTCTTCAACTTCCAACTGTGTCCCCTTGTTGCTGTGTCCCATCTCTGGAACATTCTGTCTCTGTCCATCCTTGTCAATTCCTCTCAGTATCTTACATGTCGTTATCATGTCCCCCCTATCTCTCCTGTCCTCCAGTGTCGTCAGGTCGATTTCCCTTAACCTCTCCTCGTAGGACATATCCCTTAGCTCCGGGACTAGTCTTGTTGCAAACCTTTGCACTTTCTCTAGCTTCTTTATGTGTTTGGCTAAATGTGGGTTCTAAACTGGTGCTGCATACTCCAGTATGGGCCTAACGTACACAGTGTTCAGGGTCCTGAACGATTCTTTATTAAGATGTCGGAATGCTGTTCTTAGGTTTGCTAGGCGCCCGTATGCTGCAGCAGTTATTTTTTGATGTGCGCCTCAGGAGATGTGCCTGGTGTTATACTCACCCCAAGATCTTTTTCCTTGATTGAGGTTTGTAGTCTCTGGCCCCCTAGACTGTACTCCGTCTGCGGTCTTCTTTGCCCTTCCCCAATCTTCATGACTTTGCACATGGTGGGGTTGAATTCCAGAAGCCAATTGCTAGACCAGGCTTGCAGCCTGTCCAAATCCCTTTGTAGTTCTGCCTGGTCCTCGTCCAATTGAATTCTTCTCATCAACTTCACATCATCTGCAAACAGGGACACTTCGGTGTCTATTCCTTCCGTCATGTCGTTCACAAATACCAGAAACAGCACCGGTGCTACGACTGACCCCTGTGGAACCCCACTCGTCACCGGCGCCCACTCTGACACCTCGTCGCTGCTGTCTTCCTGACAGGTATTCCCTGATCCATTGTAGTGCCTTCCCTGTTATCCCTGCCTGGGCCTCCAGCTTCTGCACTAATCTCTTGTGTGGAACTGTGTCAAATGCCTTCTTACAGTCCAAGAATATGCAATCTACCCACCCCTCTCTCTCTCTCGTGTCTTACTGTTGTCACCCTGTCTTAGAACTCCAGTTGGTTTGTGACACAGGATTTCCCGTCCCTGAAACCGTGTTGGCCGTCGTTTATAAGCTCATTCCTTTCTAGGTGCTCCACCACTCTTCTCCTGATAATCTTCTCCATGACCTTGCATACTATACATGTCAGTAACACTAGTCTGTAGTTTAGTGCTACGTTTCTGTCTCCTTTTTTAAAAATTGGAACTACATTTGCTGTCTTCTATACCTCAGGTAGTTGCCCTGTTTCGATAGACGTGTTGAAGATTGTTGTTAGGGGTACACATAGCTCCTCTGCTCCCTCTCTCAGGACCCATGGAGAGATGTTATCAGGCCCCATCGCCTTTGAGGTATCTAGCTCGCTTAGTAGCCTCTTCACTTCCTCCTCAGTTGTGTGTATTGTGTCCAGCACCTGATGGTGTACCCTACCTCTCCTCCTTTCTGGAGACCCTTCTATTTCCTCTGTGAACACCTCTTTGAATCTCATGTTGAGCTCCTCACACACTTCGCGGTCATTTCTTGTGACCTTCCCTCCTTTCTTCCTCAGCCTGATCACCTGGTTTTTGACTGTTGCTCTCCTCCTGATGTGGCTGTACAACAGCTTTGGGTCAGATTTGGCTTTCACTGCTATGTCATTCTCGTATTGTCTTTGGGCCTCCCTTCTTATCTGTGCATATTCATTTCTGGCTCTGCGACTGCTCTCCTTATTCTCCGGGGTCCTTTGCCTTCTGTACTTCTTCCATTCCCTGGCACACTTGGTTTTGGCTTCCCTGCACCTTTGGGTGAACCACGGGCTCATCCTGGATTTTTCGCTTTTCCTGTTACCCTTGGGTATAAACCTCTCCTCAGCTTCCTTGCAAATTGTTGTCATATATTCCATCATCTCGTTTACTGACTTCCCTGCCAGCTCTCTGTCCTACTGAACTCTGTGCAAGAAGTTCTTCATGCCCACGTAGTCACCTTTCTTGTAGTTTGGCTTCATTCGTGCAGCCATTCCTGCTTCCCCCTCCACTTGTAACTCTACTATGTATTCAAAGCTTAGAACCATATTTTTTTTTTTTATATTTTATTTAAAAACATTATGGACAATTTTACATATGTCAAAAATACATCTTAACAAATAAATAGGCGACAATCAATTATTCAATGTTAAGCTGTTTAAACCCGACACAATATATAATATGTCAAACACAAGCTATGTACCTCTACAACCTCCTACTAACACCACACATACACTAACCAATATTCTTAATACATCAAGGTCACAAAAACATATGTACAAAGGTGCAGTCCTATGACAATTGATACATGACCATCATAAACATCACTTGTACTTAATATGTACAAAAATTATATATATAACTGTAAACCCTAGTTCACTTTTTAATTCCTTCACAACTCACACTGTATAAATTAACCTTTACTCCTAAATCCTTATGCAAGACATATAACAATTATAAAAACCCTTCAATGATGCAACTTGCATCTCCAGATGTAAAATCTGTTATGGTATAATCACATGTCCCCCCCCATCTACACTCACTTTTGCTCACCATTTGGAATTCAGCAAACCCCCAATTACTTGCTACTCTTTGTACAACATACACATTTAATCCTACATAAACACAAAATATCAATGAGAACAAATTCAACCACTGTAAGCTTAAACTTATATTCTCACTCCTATCGTTGTACAAAAATATAACCCCAAAACCTAACCTACACACACCCATCCTCCACCATACAAAACCCATCATATACCATGCATACCCTCCTTATCCCTTAAGTCCATCTTTGTGTTAAGCATACATTAAATAGTTATACAAAACAAAAACTTATTCAATAATTTTTTACAATTACATGCTATGTTACAGAGTCAAATGCTATGTTTGCGGCTTTCACAGAGACCCACATAAGAGATCACTTGGACAATGAAAATGGATGAAATATGGATCACTCTGTCACACCTATACAGGTGTGACAGAGTGAACAGGCAAAAAGGGGGGGTTGGCCTGTATATCACAGAGTCACTTATATGTTCAGAACTACTAAATGCCTCAAATGATGTAGTTGAAGTATTAGCAATAAAGGTCGAGAATCAAAACCTGGTCATCGTGGTTGTCTACAAGCCCCCGGATGCAACGTCCCAACAATTCCAGGAACAGCTTCTGAAAATTGACCACTGTCTGGAAAATCTTCCAGCTCCTGCCCCCAACATCTTGCTACTGGGGGCTTTCAACCTCAGGCACCTAAAATGGAGGAACATTGCAAACAATGTGGTAGCAGAGATAACACCAGGAGGCAGCTCAGATGAAAATTCACACATGCATGAACTTTTAAATCTCTGCACCAAGTTCACCTTAAACCAACAAATAGTAGAGCCCACAAGATTAGAGAATACGCTGGACCTCATCTTCACCAACAATGATGATCTGATACGAAATGTCATCATATCAAAAACAATATACTCAGATCACAACATAATAGAGGTCAAGACATGCATGCGGGGAGCCCCAGATCAACAAAATGTGATCAGCCGTGAGGGAGCTTTCTCCAAATTCAACTTCAATAACAAAACATAAAGGTGGGACCAAGTAAACCAAGTCCTAAATGATAGAAACTGGGAAGATTGCCTAAGCATCACGGATCCCAACCTATGTCTAGAACAAATTAACTCTGTGGTACTTGAGGTTTGCTCAAGGCAAATTCCCTTAAGGAAAAGGAGGAAAGATGCAAACTAGAAGGGGAGAGGCGCTCCTATACAGGCGAAGGCACAGAATAACGGAGCGGCTACAGGAGGCCAATATCTCTGAAATACGTGAGGAGACACTAGTCAGAGAAATAGCAAACATCGAATTAAAACTAAAGGAATCTTATAGGAATCAAGAGACACGGGAAGAACTAAGAGCCATAAATGAAATTGAAAGAAACCCTAAGTATTTCTTTTCCTATGCAAAATCAAAGTCGAGAACAACAACCAGTATTGGGCCCCTACTTAAACCGGATGGGTCCTACACAGATGACAGCAAGGAAATGAGTGAGTTACTTAAATCCCAGTATGACTCAGTCTTTAGCGAGCCACTAACCAGACTGAAAATCGAAAACCTAAATGATTTTTTTATGGGGTGCCACAGAACTTGACATCGCATGCCTTTCTGACATCATCACGACGCCAAATGACTTCGAAAAGGCAATAAATGACATGCCCATGCACTCCGCTCCAGGCCCAGACTCATGGAACTCCGTGTTCATCAAGAACTGCAAGAAGCCCCTATCACATGCTTTTAACATCCTATGGAAGGGAGCATGGACACTGGGATCGTCCGCAGCTACTAAAAACAACAGACATAGCCCCGCTCCACAAAGGGGGCAGTAAAGCAATAGCAAAGAACTACAGACCAATTGCGCTAACGTCCCATATCATAAAAATCTTTGAAAGGGTTCTAAGAAGCAAGATCGCCACCCATCTTGATACCCATCAATTGCACAACCCAGGACAGCATGGGTTTAGAGCAGGCCGCTCCTGTCTGTCCCAACTACTGGACCACTACGACAAGGTTCTGGATGCTCTAGAAGATAAACAGAATGCAGATGTTATATACACAGATTTTGCAAAAGCCTTTGACAAGTGTGACAATGGTGTAATAGCACACAAAATGCGTGATAAAGGCATAACAGGAAAAGTTGGTAGATGGATCTATAATTTCCTAACAGTAGAACACAAAGAGTAGTAGTCAACAGAGTAAAGTCTGAGGCAGCTACTGTAGAAAGCTCTGTTCCACAAGGAACAGTACTTGCTCCCATCCTATTCCTCATCCTCATATCAGACATTGACAGGGATATAAGCCACAGTGCTGTGTCTTCCTTTGCAGATGACACCCGAATCTGTATGACAGTGTCCACCGTTGAAGACACTGCAAGACTCCAAGCAGACATAAACCAAATCTTTAAATGGGCTGCAGAAAACAATATGAAGTTCAATGATGAGAAATTTCAATTACTCAGATACGGAAAACGTGAAGAAATTAAAATCTCATCGGAGTACAAAACTAATTCCAACCACACATAGAGCGAAAAACTAATGTCAAAGACCTGGGAGTGATCATGTCAGAGGATCTCACCTTCAAGGACCATAACAATGTAGCAATTGCATCTGCTCGAAAAATGACAGGATGGATAATGAGAACCTTCAAAACCAGGGATGCCAAGCCCATGTTGACACTTTACAGATCGCTTGTTCTATCTAGGCTGGAATATTGCTGCACACTAACTGCAACTTTCAAGGCGGGTGAAATTGCTGACCTTGAAAATGTGCAGAGAACCTTCACCGCACGCATAAGTGTGATAAACCACCTCAACTACTGGGAACGCTTGAAGTTCCTAAACCTGTACTCTCTAGAACGCAGGTGGAAGAGATACATTATTATATACACATGGAAAATTCTCGAGTGCTTAGTACCAAACTTGCACACAAAAATCACTCTGTACGAAAGCAAAGACTCGGCAGGCGATGTAACATCCCCCAATGAAGAGCAGGGGTGCCACTAGCACCTTGAGGGACAACACAATAAGTGTGAGGGGCCCAAGATTGTTCAACTGCCTCCCAGCATACCTCAGGGGGATTACCAACAAGCCCCTGGCTGTCTTCAAGCAGGCACTGGACAGGCACCTCAAGTCGGTACCTGATCAGCCGGGCTGTGGTTCGTACGTTGGACTGCGTGCGGCTAGCAGTAACAGCCTGGTTGATCAGGCTCTGGTCCAACAGGAGGCCTGGTCACAGACCGGGCCGCGGGGGCGTTGACCCCTGGAATTCTCTCCAGATAGACTCCAGGTAGATCAAGCTAACAATATACATATGATTCAAGTCCATAAATGAATCAACTTAAACTGTTCAAAAATAAAAGCACGTTATTCTGGCAAAAAAAGGTGAAACCTCCCTCATCCCTTCAATAATCTTGCGCTCACGTATTATTCTACCTACTGGTCTGTCCATTAACTGCCATCCCAGCCACTTTTTCACAAACCACAGTGAAAGCCCCCTTCACACTACCCCTGACACCCCCTCCACCCCTTTTAAGACGGCAGTCGCACAAATACACCTTACACTCAAGTCTTAGTCTGTGTTCTGCAATCCAGGACATAATGCTTTCCCTAAACCCCAGGGTAAACAGTCCCTACTAATACCAAACTCTCCTCATCCACCAATCACCCACACCCATCCACATCATGCACACCACCCATACAAAGAAACACCCCCTTCCACAACCGTTTCCCCCTCGACCAGCCCCTTAGTCGTTCACCCTATCTAACCCTAAAAGTATCCCGACAGTCATGTGCTATAGGCCTCAGGAAAAGCCCTTCCCAATCCCTACCATATACAACTCGTTCCGACACTTTGTTTGATAAAAACGAGCCGCCAGCACCCTAACCCTCACCTCCTTTACTACATCCCTCATACTCCAAGACACATGTATGTAATCTGCTACAATATACAGTATGGCTCTCCTCACGTCTACACCTACTCCCTCCACGTCCATACTTAAAACCCTCAAAAGGACAACCCACCCCCTACCCACCGTAACACACCGCCTACCCATGCACGCACCCTACCTAAAACCTCACAAAAGTAAATGATGTGATATGCGGTATCCAAAGCCACATCTCGGACATCCCCCTCCTTATTATACCATGATGAGTAACTGCGCCCGTGAAGCTAAAATCCCTGTAAAAACCTATAAACCGTCTCGAACCTTGAGGCAGCCTCATACGATGTAATCAAACCCAAATGCCCCTTAATTGTACATAGGGTACACTGCCTCCCCTGCACCAACTCTTCTTTACCAACCCCCCTCCCCAAGACCCCAACCTTCAGTCTCCCCGGCTCACGAACTACCAATGACATTCGCAACATCCCTCACACTCAAAAGGTCCTTCCCACCCCACCATCTCCTGATCTCCTTCATTACCTGCCCCACCCTCTTTCCTCTAGGCCCCCCCTCCCATAGAAAACGTTGCTTAACATAAATGCCTTGCACTCTCCCTCGCAAAGGAATGAGTCCCAACCCTCCCCTACCCACCGGCGTCATTACAACCTTCTTATTCAACCAATGCCTTCCATACGCCCATACATACCGTAAAACCCTCTGTTGCAATTTCTCCACATCCACATCCCTAATGGGGTACACCGCTGCAACATACCATAATTTACTATAAATCAAAGTATTAATGGCTATGACCCTCTGAAATAATGTTACATCACCAGGCCTCCAGCCTCCCAACCTCCGTATGGCTGCCTCAACCACTGAAACCGAATTAATTTATCCAGCTATCTGTACGTCATTGCAATACAGAACCCCACATATTTTCAGCCTATCTACCACAACCCAACCATACCTATGCCCCAACGAATGTCCCTACCTCCAACAACTTTGATTTTGCCCGGTTCACCCTCATTCCAGTAGCTTCCCCAAAAACTTCTATACAAATACCAATGTATTCCAGGCCCCCCTCACCTTCTACCATTATGGTCGTATCATCCACAAAACCAACTATTCCACTAACACTATCCCTACCCTTACTCTTTTACCACTAACCGATAAAAAGGATCCTGGAGACAAGCAAACAAACATTGAGATAAAGGACACCCCTGTCTCAGACCTCTGTCCATACCCACTGACTCCCCTACCCTCCCATTCACCTGTACCCGTACTAAAGCATCTCCATACAACGTCCGAACCCAATCCACCACCTCCTCCCCAAAACCCTTCCTTCTCAAAATGTCCAACAGCATGTCCCTGTCTACATTGTCATAGGCAGTTTCCCAATCCAAACCCAACACACCTCCCCCGCCCTTTGCCTCTATAAACTCCCTAATCCTTCCATGCCCAGCCCACATACATCTCCCCGGTATCCCAAATTGCCCCCTCTCAATTACTTTCCCCAAAACTTTTTTCATCCTATTACCTAAGATTCTTGCAAATATTTTATAGTTGGCACATAACAACGATATACCCCTATAGTCGCGAATCGTCTCCGCCTTCTTCCCCTTTGGCACCATCACGACTACCCCAGTGCGTTGATCTACACCCATGGAACCACGCTCCTTCATATAATTAAAGACCTCTGTTAAACACACCCTAATTGCATCCCAATTCTGCACATAAAAATCACTTGGTAAGCCGTCAATCCCAGGTGCCTTTCCCAACTTCATACCTTTTACAGCCTCCCATACTTCGTCCACTGTAATACGCCCCTCCATCTCCTCCCTGTCCCCATCCATGACATCCCTTTGAATACCCTCCAAAATCTCATCTCTAGCCTTTCTCACCTCATCTCTTTTAGTCAAGTGCTCCCTGAACCAATGTTCCACATACCCACCTATGCCCTCCGTTGTCCTCAAAACCTGCCCCTCCCTATATCCACCTAAAGCCTTACCCACCCGTAATGTCATCACTGTCATACCCTTCCTCCTTGTCTGAAAACCACGTAACACAGTCATTGGGCTTATCACCCCAAAGAACATCATCTATACCACTCCGCACTCTAAGCGCATGGAACCTTTCATTTTGTATTTCCTTAAGATGCTCATGTAATCCCCGTATTTCTTCCTCGTAATATCCCACCCCCCCATAACAATCTCTCAACTGTCCCTCCAAATACCTTTGCAATCCAAAACTCAACTGGGTCTCCTCCCAACCCTCCCACTTGTAATACGCTCGTATTGCTACCTTTGCGTGTACATTCCACCACGTCCCCACGTCTCGTCCTCTTTGACCCTCCCCCCATAACCTCCTCCACCACTCCGCAAACCTCCCCCTAAGGTCCACCCCCTCCAACCACCTGACATTAAGTTTCCAATAACCCGGATACGTTTTGACAACCCCCTCCCATTGCAACTGTGCCAGCACCCCACGGTGATCAGAAAAACCAACATCGATATAATCCACATTCCCTACTGTTATTGCCCCAGCCACGTATATTCGATTAAGCTGAGCTGCATACCCTCTCCTTATGAAAGTATACTCTACGTTGCCACCCCCCCACCATCTGCGTCAACCACGCCAACTGCCCTAAAGACTTCTCTTAAAACCCCCAACTCACATCCCGCCCCCCTCGGTTCCACGTCCTTTTTCCGAATAATACTGTTCCAATCTCCACCTACTATCGCAATAACAGGTAACCCTCTCAAAAAATAGACCAACTCATCCCGCACAAATTCCTCCTTAATCCTTCTATTATTCATTGCCGGCATGTAAACCCCTACGAACACCACCGCACATCTCCCATACCCCCTACACGCACCACTCTTCCTCCCCTCCTTCCTCCCAAGTTAACAAACTAAAAGGGCTGGTCTCTCTGATTCCTACCGCAACACCTCCCTTAAAACTATCAGCACTACCCGCATACACCTTCTACCCATCCAAACACAAGTCCCTGCCATACCTAAAATTATGTTCCTGTAATATACATACATCTACATTCAAACTTCTCAACGTCACCGCTACCCACTTTCGTTTGACCTCCGCTCGGAGGCCATTAACATTCATTGTTAAACACCTGAAAAAAGTGAAGGGGCTTTCCTTTTGCTTTTGTATCTTCGGTGATACCACCTTGAAGACCCAAACTTCCCTCCCTTACCCAATCGCTCCTTGTCCAAAACCTTTCCCTGTACACCTATCCTACCTCCCTTCGCTACATCAACCCATGTTTTTTTGCTGACTCGTTGACCTGGCGTGGGGAAATCCTCATCCGAAGTTTCACCCGACCTCTTCCAGGACTCACCCGAGGCCTCCATCTCCTCCTCACCCTCCTCCACATCTCCTCTGTGCACCTCCACTCACACCTCTTGAACCAATGTCGTTAGCATTCCATCACTCTTGCCAACATTCTCTGGTACAATGCTATCCCCAGACTCCACAGCAACTGTAGAACAAACCTGTAACTCCCCTGGCAAAGTCCCTGCAAAGAATTCCTGAAATTCTTGAATCAATGGATCAGGTAACACCAAACCTGCTTCCTCCTGACCTAAAGCCTCCTCAAGACTCCCAGTTGCCACGTCCTGATTCGTCTGAGGGAAAGTGAGGACACGCCCATCCTCATTGTCCACTATTTCACTCCATTTGCCGGTAGCCGCCATATCCATCTCTTCCGTTGCTACCGGTAGTTCCTCCCCAACCACAACATTCTCCTTCTGCAACACATCAACACGACTGGGTCGCTGCTGCTCCATCCTCTTGTCGCAAGTTGCCACCATATGCGCCGCCGAACCACATATCCTACAAGTCCTCTGTTGCCCAACGTACGTAACGTAGACTTGCGTACAAAATCCATCCAAGGTGACATAGGACGGAATCTGGCTCCTTAAGGTCATTTTCAGGGAATATGAACCCTCCAACAGCCCAGCATAAATACCTTGAGCCCACCGTCCAACTGAGGCAGCATGAACAACCCCGTACTGGCTAAATGCCTCCCTGACATCAGCCTCACTCACCTCAAAAGGCACATTCCGAAGTCTTATCCAAGTATAGTAGCTGGAAACATCCCGAAGTCGTACCACTAAACCGGAGTTGATCTCAATCCTCTGCTCTTGGTATCTCTCCACCACCCGGTCGTAAACACTGCTCTCCAGGAATTTCACAAAGATTCTGGCAGAACCATTCAATGCCAATCCACACAATTCACTATGCGATATTCCATAGGTGTCACGTATTATCGCTGGTAACAGTACATCCGCATTGCTGGGATAAATGGCCCCCTGCAATACCTCAATACAGACTGTATTGACTCGGCGCTTACTCCTATCCGCCATCTTTGTGAAAATCAGTAATATGCGGTGGTACCACCAGGTGCCAGAGCAGTCGCACCCGCACACCACCAAGGCTGGGAGTGACCACCATGAACCCCATTCAGTATGTGTCATGTGCCATTTTCCCTACGGCCCGGGCTTACCACACAGTTTGAGGTATGGCAGATGATGCAGCGAGCCAGCCACAAAGCCAGGGAACCAGTGTACCCAATAATGAAAGAAGAGGCACATTTTTTTTGTACAGCATTCTTACTTAAGGTTGTGCACAACAGATGATCATCACAAAATCCTCACAGACTGGACGCATTCTACATGTGAAATAATATTGGAACCACTGTGAGGGAAAAGTCCATAGATGGGAGTAATGAAAGTGTGAATGTCTGTATGGTGATAGTTGTGGTAGTCTGCTCATTAAGGTAGGGTGAGTGTCTAGCTCCCGCTATTCCCCCCCCTCCTCTTTCCAACCAGTGAGAGGTGAAGTGCGAGGCTCTGGCCATGGGAATATTCACTTGACTCGCCACTCCCAACACTACTGTAAGTACTCACAGCTACTCCTATCTTAATTTCTTGTATTTAAGAGCTTCACTCATTAGGTTTATTCTAGTGACGTAATTATGCTCTGCCCTGCCTTGCCTTAAAGTAAAGTACTTTGTTTAAATCTCTCACCCTGTCTTTTAAATAATTTATGCCTACCATGAGAGTGATTATTAGAGTGGTGAGTAATTATGTCTATTTCATTACAGCCTTCTGGGCCAGCTAGGGTCATCTGGCACAAAGCAGAGTAGGTGCTGATGGAGGAAAGCCCAGTGGGGCAAAACCCTTAGTCTTCAACTGTGGTTCCTCTAGAACCAAACAACAACCCAGGCAACTACACGATTTATAAGTAGACAACACCTGAGTCCCTGGTATCTTGAAATAATAGGTTACAACTTGGATTTGGAAACATCCGTCAACTGAGTGATTTTGGAAACATCTGTCGACCGAGTGGTTGTTGACGCAGCCTTCGATTCATCAACAACGGCAAGGAGTTCAGAAAACAAGGAACAATTCAGAGCTTCCGTGTCAAGAACATTGACACGTTCAACTACCAACTAACAGCTGTATAAATTAGCTTTGAGTACAATTGTTATTTATCTATTTCATTTTTCATTTTCTTTAAGATAGGATTTGAGATTCATGTTTAAGTATTTATTTTTCGTAAAATATTCTATTAAAGTGCTTATCTTCGTTGTTATTATTTATCTTTTCCATTTTTGTAATTTTCCTAAGGAGGCGCTGAGCCTTGATTCATCTTGGCTTAAGATTGAACCAGAACCGAGTAATAAACCTTCACAACCACTGAAGATGTTAGATCAAACTTTAATGATCATACTTTAATACATTTCTTTAGTTAAATTACATCTTTTACAGTAATAGGGATATTAGTAAATCATTTACAGATGTTGTCCCTTATATATTGATTATACTCTGACCATGTTAACAGTTGCAGAGAGGTAAAGGGTGGAAATATTTTACACTATCTGTTACATAAATTATAGTAATACCAGAATAATAATCTCAATAGAACTATGACAATAATAAAATAATAATAATTTCTGAAACATTTCACTAAGAATTTAGAGACCACATATGACCAATTAAATCAAGGGAGATGGACAGCTGTGTGACAGCCTCACCTCCTATCACTGCCACTATTTAGCGACAGTCATCGCTTAATCAGCGAAGAACACTCGCTGATCCTTAATTAACAGGTTGATGAAGCGGACTTACTTGTTGTTGCTGGCGACTTTAAGAAAAATTAACAAATTTTTCCCGAACACTTTTCTGTGGTCTTTTATTAATCCAAACATATTAGGGCTACTGTAGGTTCTATCAAAGGGCTAGGGTGATCCCTGAAGGACCAACTAATTACTCTTCGTAATTCATATCACTTTTGCCCAATTTATATAGACTCTGTAATTAAGGATTGTACTTGAAATGCAGGTCGCCTACACAGATATCTAATTCCCAGCTAATTCATGAATTTCCACAGTTGTTAAGAGGTAATTAACCAATCAATTATAAACGTAGTTTCAGTTAGTTTCTTTCCTTTACATTATTAAGGTGTTTTACTTACCAGGTGTTTTCAACATGTTCTTCTAAACTTGGTTGCCTTTAAGTTTCAACATATGAAAACAGAACATCAGGTATTTATAAATAACTGTTCTAATGCAACCATAACATAGTGAGTGACTGGTGTAGTGGCGAATTAGTGTCATGTAACGTTGATGACCATTGTATAGTGACTAGTGCTGTACAGGTGACATACAGCATTGATGACCATTGTATAGTGACTAGTGCTGTACAGGTGACATACAGCGTTGATGACCATTGTATAGTGACTAGTGCTGTACAGGTGACATACAGCATTGATGACCATTGTATAGTGACTGGTTGTTTAAGGGTAACATGATGCTTCAATGTTCGTAGTGTAGTGATTTTTTGTGTACAGGTAACAAGCTATCTTAAGGAGAAATGATTAGTGGTATACAGATGATATTCAACCTTAATGACCTTCGTGTAGTCACTGGTGTAGTAGTTATCCTGCAGTCTTAATGAATGATGGTGTTTAGGGGAAATGCAGACTTAGTAACCCTCGAGTTGTGGATAAGCTTGAAACCAAAAAAACTAACAGTAATAATAATAATTAAATAAAAATAATGATAATATAACAATCAATAGTAAATCAGGAGTGAGATTTCATTTAACTGGACGCCAATATGGCATTACAAATACCTCTCTCTCTCTGCCCTCATTAGTAGAAAGTGAAGTATGATACACTGAAATTGATGTCTGATATTTTATAGGACAGTTATTGCTATGTAAAATATGCAGAGCAGGCATTATATACACTCAGTGGCCACTTTATTAGGTACAGCCTTTTTTTACTTGGTAGGGCCCCTTTTTTCCCTCAGAACAGCCTCAATTCTTCATGGCGTGGATTCAACAAGGTGCTGGATATATTTCTTAGAGATCCTGGTCCATGTTGACATGATTGCATGATGCAGTTGCTGCAGATTTATCGGCTACACAATCATGCTGCGAATCTCTCGATCCATCAAATCTGAAAAGTTTACCCCAAAGTCTGACCAGGTGATGTTTATCAAAACTTTAGTTATCCAATTTTGGTCAGTCTGTGCCTACTGTAGCCTCAGATTCCTGTTCTTAACTGACAGGAGTGTGGAACCAGGTATAGTCTTCTGAACTTCAAGGATCGGCGTATTGGGTGGAGATTGTCTTTTGCATACCACTGTTGTAACGCGTTCTTATTTGAGTTACTGTCACCTCCCTGTCAGCTTGAACCAGTCTGGTCATTCTCCTCTGACCTCGTATTATCAAGACGGTTTCGTCCACACAACTGCCGCTTACTGAATGTTTGTGGTTTTTACATCATTCTCCGTTAAGTCTAGATACTGTTGTGCGTGAATCTTGTCACCAATGTCGAGGTTGGGAGACTACACTCTCCCGTCTTCGCATCGGCCACACTCGTCTTACTCACGGGTATCTCATGGAGAGGCTCCTGCCCTCTCTGTGAGCATTGTCAGGTTCCAGTGTCTG
>WNWK01045593.1:0-14659 GCA_009830355.1 Cherax destructor
TCGACCATGATTTACTGCTCACAAAATTAGCACACTATGGTATAAGGGGGCACCCACTCAACTACCTTAAGTCATACCTCACCAACAGAATCCAATACGTGTACACATATGGAGCGAACTCTTCCACACAACAAATTACAGTCGGAGTCCCTCAAGGAAGTGTCCTGGGGCCACTCCTATTCCTCATTTACATAAATGACCTACCGAATGCATCACAACTACTCAAACCCATTTTATTTGCAGATGACACAACATATGTCTTCTCTCACCCAAATCCAGTTATACTGACCAACACTGTTAATGCCGAATTACAGAAAATATCAACATGGATGACGACTAACAAGCTTACTCTCAATACTGACAAGACCTACTTCATACAGTTTGGAAGCAAAGCCACAAATGTTCCACTTAACATAACGCTCAATGGTACACCCATCACAAGACTCACAGAGGGAAAATTCCTAGGAATCCACCTTGACAGTAGCCTTAAATTCCAAACACACACACAACAAATTTCCAAGAAAATCTCGAAGACAGTAGGCATATTATCAAAGATACGCTATTATGTACCACAATCAGCTCTCCTTGCACTATATCATTCACTTATCTACCCGTATCTCACCTATGGAATCTGTGCATGGGGATCAACAACATTAAATCATCTTAGACCACTCATAACACAACAAAAGGCCGCAGTCAGAATGATAACAAATTCCCACTCTAGACAGCATACTCCACTAATATTCAAAAGTCTCAAACTACTCACCGTCTATCACCTGTCTATCACTGACGCACCTGTCTAGCACTGATGCACTTGTCTATCACTGATTCACCTGTCTATCACTGACGCACCTGTCTATCACTGAAGCACCTGTCTATCACTGATTCACCTGTCTATCACTGACGCACCTGTCTATCACTGAAGCACTTGTCTATCACTGATTCACCTGTCTATCACTGACGCACATGTCTATCACTGAAGCACCTGTCTATAACTGACGCACCTTCCTATCACTGACGCACCTGTCTATCACTGACGCACCTTCCTATCACTGACGCACCTGTCTATCACTGATGCACCTGTCTATCACTGACGCACCTGTCTATCACATGCACCTGTCTATCACTGACGCACCTGTCTATCACATGCACATGTCTATCACTCCCTCCTTGGCCTAGGTGCATTCTCATTCACCTCTCTCACTTGTTTTGTACCCTCTGCTGCTGCTACTGCTGCTGTTGTTGCTGCTGCTACTGCTGCTGTTGTTGCTGCTGCTACTGCTGCTGTTGTTGCTGCTGCTACTGCTGCTGTTGCTGCTGCTGCTGCTGTTGCTGCTGCTACTGCTGTTGCTGCTGCTGCTGTTGCTAATGCTACTGCTACTGCTGCTGCTGCTGCTGCTGCTGGTACTGCTGCTACTGCTGCTGATACTGCTTCTACTACTGCTGCTGCTTCTACTACTGCTGCTGCTTCTGCTACTGCTGCTACTGCTGCTGCTGTTGCTGCTGCTACTGCTGTTGCTGCTGCTGCTGTTGCTAATGCTACTGCTGCTGCTGCTGCTGGTACTGCTGCTACTGCTGCTGATGCTGCTTCTACTACTGCTGCTACTTCTGTTGTTGCTGCTGCTTCTGTTGTTGCTGCTGCTGCTGTTGTTGCTACTGTTGGTGCTGTTGTTTCTGCAGTTGCTGCTGCTGTTGCTGCAGCTACTGTTGTTGCTGATACTCTTGTTGCTGCTGCTGCTGTTGTTCCTGCTGCTGCTCTTGCTGCAGCTACTGTTGTTGCTGATACTGTTGTTGCTGCTGCTGTTGCTGCTGCTGCTGTTGTTGCTACTGTTGTTGCTGCTGCTGCTGTTGTTGCTGCTGCTTCTGTTGTTGCTGCTGCTGCTGCTGCTGTTGTTGCTACTGTTGGTGCTGTTGTTTCTGCAGTTGCTGCTGCTGTTGTTGCTGCTGCTGTTGCTGCAGCTACTGTTGTTGCTGATGCTGTTGTTGCTGCTACTGTTGTTGCTGCTGCTGTTGTTGCAGCTACTGTTGTTGCTGATGCTGTTGCTGCTGCTGCTGCTGTTGTTGCTCTTGTTGCTGCAGCTGTTGTTGCTGTTGTTGCTGCTGCTGCTGTTGTTGCTCTTGTTGCTGCAGCTGTTGTTGCTGCTGCTGCTGTTGTTGCTGTTGCTGCTGCTGTTGTTGTTGCTGCTGTTGTTGCTCTTGTTGCTGCAGCTGTTGTTGCTGCTGCTCCTCACAACTTAATGGTCTTCCTTCCTCTCTTGACGGTAGGATCCCTTTAATTTCCAAACAGAGCGTCCCCTTTCCCTCTCACCCCCTCTTTTCCTCGTCTCTCCTCTCTTCCCCTCTCTTCTCCTCTCCTGTCTTCCCCTCTCCTCTCTTCCCGTCTCCTCTCTTCCCCTTTCCTCCCTCTCCTCTCTTCCCGTCTCTTCTCTTCCCCTTTCCTCCCTCTCCTCTCTTTCCCTCCCTCTTCTCTTTTCTCCTCTTCTCCTTTCCTCTCCCTCTCCTCCTTTACATTCTCACTCATCTCCTCTCTTCCCTCACACCCCTCCCCCCTCTCCTCTCTTCTCTTCCTCTCACTCTTTCACCTCTATCCCCTCTCTGTTATTCCCTTCACTTCTTTCCTCTCCACCGTCTTTCTTCTCTTCCTTCCCTCTCCTCTCTCCCCATCTTCTTTTTCCCCTCATCACCTCTCCATTTCTTTTCTCCCGTCCCCTCCCTCCTTCACCCTCCCTCCCTTTTCACCCCTCCTCCCCACCCTCATCCATCCCCCCACCCTCCTCCCCATTTTCTCCCATCCTTTCACCCCTCCTCCCCACTTCCCATCCACTGTCCCTTATGCTCACTTCCATCACATCCTTTTCCTTCCCCATTCTCCTACATCACTAGTGAGACCTCACTTGGATTATGCTGCTCAGTTTTGGTCTCCTTACTACAGAATGGATATAGATTCATTGGAGAACATACAAAGAAGAATGACTAAAATGATTTACAGTATAAGAAATCTCCCGTATGAAGATAGACTTAGAGCATTGAATCTCCACTCTCTGGAGAGACGTAGAATGAGGGGAGATATCATCGAGGTGTACAAGTGGATGATGGGCATAAACAAAGGAGATATTAATAAAATACAGAGGATATCGAACCAAGTAAGAACCAGAAATATCGGATTTAAATTGGATAAATTTAGATTTAGAAAGGACATAGGCAAGTACTGGTTTTCGAACAGAGTTGTAGATGCGTGGAACAATCTTCCGAGTAGGGTGATAGAGGCTAGGACCTTGGGTGGCTTTAGAAAGAGATTGGACAAATATATGAGTGGGAGGGGCTGGGTTTGATTAGTGTCGTGAGTACAGGAGTAAATTCTTAGGTAGTGGTGGTTTTGATAAGGACCTGCCTTGTATGGGCCAGTAGGCCTTCTGCAGTGTTCCTCCATTCTTATGTTCTTATGTTCCCTTATGTCTGAAAATCAATTTAAGACTCAACTCAAAAACCACCTACTCACCCAAAACTAAATGATCATACTATAAACTACTCTTAAAAATGCTCATTATTACTTTCCTATACGATAATCTCAATTTTTAATAATATGTTACTATTATGTTACCCCCTACTCAATCAAAACTAAATACTCATATTATAAGTTAATGTCAAAAATGCTCAATGTTATTTTCCTTAAGATAATCTCAATTCCATATTACCATTCAAGAATCTTCTCACCTGTAACAATCTAATATCATTATATAATAATTTAAACAGTAAAATTTCATCATATTGTAATTTTGAAAGCAATTTTTAACTAGAATAAACTCAATAAATTTCTCTAATATTAAGTACATAGTCTTTAAGTTACTAGAATAAGCTGCCCCTAATGCCATGGCATGTCAGTGGCTCTCCTTGCACTCAATTTACATTGTAACTACCAATACCTATGTAATCTGTAATCTGCAAAGAAATAAAATTTTCTTTACTTTACTTTACTTTACTTTTTGATATACCCAGAGTCCATATCAACCTATGTAAAATTTCTATGCACATAAATGGCCCCAGAATCTGGAATTCATTACCAGTAAATATTAAGATAACCTTGTCTGAAAATCAATTTAAGACTCTTCTCAAAAACCACCTACTCACAAAAAACTAAATACTCATACTATAAATTACTTTCAAAAATGCTCAGTGTTATTTTCCTTAAGATAATCTCAATTTTATATTACTATTCTCCTAAACACTTGTTACAATTTAATATCATCATATTGTAATTCTCACAGTATAATATCATCATATTGTAATTTGAAAACAAATTTTTAA
Source organism: Cherax destructor (assembly GCA_009830355.1). Classification (NCBI taxonomy): domain Eukaryota; kingdom Metazoa; phylum Arthropoda; class Malacostraca; order Decapoda; family Parastacidae; genus Cherax; species Cherax destructor. The sequence goes on from WNWK01045593.1 coordinate 4,306, forward strand.
CTAGAATAAACTCAATTACTCTAATATTATGTACATAGTCTATAAGTCATTAGATTAAGCTGCCCCTAATGCCATGGCATGTCAGTGGCTCTCCTTGCACTTCACCATGGCATGTCAGTGGCTCTCCTTGCACTTCACCATGGCATGTCAGTGGCTCTCCTTGCACTTCACCATGGCATGTCAGTGGCTCTCCTTGCACTTCACCATGGCATGTCAGTGGCTCTCCTTGCACTTCACCATGGCATGTCAGTGGCTCTCCTTGCACTTCACCATGGCATGTCAGTGGCTCTCCTTGCACTTCAGTTTATGATTGTAACTACAAATATCTATGTACAATTGCAATGAAATAAAATTTACTTTACTACTACTACTACTACTACTACTACTTAAAAGGTGATATAAAAAAGACCTGGAAAATCCTATCCTACTCCCACCTACTGAAAATATTGGTTTGGAAATAGGGTAGTTGATGAGTGGAACAGTCTGCCTAGTAGGGTCATTGAAGCTATGAACTTGGTTAGTTTCAAATTTAGGTTGGATAAATTCATGAGTGAGAGGGGTTGGATTTGAGTGGGACTCGCACTTGAGTTAATAGAATCTTCAAAGCTTATTTCTTGGGTAGAATTGAAAATTAGGTTGGGGAATTATTCTGTTAGTGGGATGGATTGTGAAGGACCTGCCTAGTATGGGCCAACAGGCCTGCTGCAGTGTTCCTCCTTTCTTATGTTCTTATGTTCTTATATACAAAAAAGCTTCTCAAGTTCTTTCATTTTGTTTGGTCTACATCTGGTGGTGGTGATTTAACCTGCCAAAGATATTTGTAACCCAGCCGGAGGCTTGGTTACAAGTATCAAGTGCGACAAAATTAATGAATTCAGTGCGACAAAATTAATGAATTCATAGACAACTCACTCAGAAATGTTCAAGATATGTCAAAGTATTTTATCCACAGTGGTATATTACAGACCATTCTGGAAAAATACCCTGACTTTGCTCCCTGTAAATAAAGCATTGCCACGTGTGTGTGTGCGCGTGTTGATTGCCATTTTGTCCTATGCACATGTCGATTGAAGGCTGGGCCTGTTGTGTGTGCGTGTGTGTGTATGTATATATGTGTGTGTATGTGTGTGTATGTGTATGTGTATATGTAAGTACTCACCTAATTGTGGTTGCAGGGGTCGAGACTCAGCTCCTGGCCCCGCCTCTTCGCTGTCCACTACTGGGTCTCTGCTCTCCCTGCTCCATGAGCTTTATCATACCTCGTCTTAAAACTATGTATGGTTCCTGCCTCCACTATATCTTTCTCTAGACTATTCCACTTCCTGACTACTCTGTGGCTGAAGAAATGCTTCCTAACATCCCTTTGACTCATCTGAGTCTTCAGCTTCCAGTTGTGTCCCCTTGTTTCTGTGTTCCCTCTCTGGAACATCCTGTCACTGTCTACCTTGTCGATTCCCCGCAGTATTTTGTATGTCGTTATCATGTCTCCTCTGACCCTTCTTTCCTCCAGTGTTGTTAGTCCTATTTCCCTCAACCTTTCTTCATAGGACAGACCCCTGAGTTGTGGAACTAACCTTGTCGCAAACCTTTGCACTTTCTCTAGTTTCTTTACGTGCTTGACCAGGTGTGGGTTCCAGACTGGTGCTGCATATTCTAGTATGGGCCTGACGTATGTATATGTGTGTGTATGTATATGTGTGTGTGTGTGACCTAACAATAAAATTTGCACCAAGAACTCATTACAGTTGTGACCGGGTGTAGACTAGTGAATTGTTCATTGCGTTATAATTTGTTCATGATTGTAACCATGTATAAATGTAAGTAAGTAAATTTACTTACATGTTTCATTACTTTTGTAACTTGAGTTCATTATCTTTGTAGCTTGTTAGTTCATTACCTTTGTAACTTGCTCAGCTATCAAAACTTTGGGGTCAAGTCCCTGGACCCATTATGTACCTCTGTAATCTTTTGACTACCGCCCACACGATGGGTATGGGGTGCATAATAAAGATATCAAACTAAACTAAGTTCTTTCACCAATTATTGCAACACTCTTTAACAAATCCATCGAATCCTCTACCTTCCCTTCAATACTCAAAATAGCAAGGGTTACCCCCATACATAAAGGAGATCAAACAGACCTGAATAACTATAGGCCAATATCTAACTTACCCCTTCTCTCCAAAATCTTTGAAAAATTAATTCATAGGCAGATATATTCCTACCTCATCTCTCATAACGTACTCAACCCCTGTCAGTTTGGATTTAGGCCAAATAAAAATACAAATGATGCTATTATACACATGCTATAAATAATTTACACCGCTCTCGAGAAAAAAGAAATCCCAGTGGGAATCTTCATTGATTTACGTAAAGTGTGGAAACTTTTTTTGAGTCGCTCAAGTTCCACAGGGTAAGTAAGCCATATGGAGCCTTAGACATACCACGGATAGGCCCTCAGAGTTTATGAACCCACACACCCAACCAAAACAAACATACACATTCAAGTTGGCGGAGGTAACAATTACACATGTTAATTGATTGATTTATTCTCCTAGGAAGGCCTAGGTAAGTTTGTACAGTTAGTAACTAATATTAGGATTATTGAGGCGACTTTAGATATTAATAAGGTAGCTCTATCACTCTAACATAGGTAGTTTAAGGCCTGAATAGGCGAACATTAGATTATGTCAGCTAACGAGAATTGGCAGCCCCACACTTGACCTAGGCGGGCGAGATGCTAAGGCATTTCTTCTTAGACCAGCTTTCACCGAGTGAACAAGTGCTGCGACCAGGGCAGCATTCCCCACGTGACTCCCAACATCTGTCCTGGGGACCCGGAAGAGATATCCCGAAGTACTGTGGATATCTTCCTCCATGCAGACCCAATACAGTAGGACCTTACCTCTTTTCTTCTCAGTATCTGGCCGGTTTTCTGGGGGAAACGTGTGTAGGTTTTTGTTGTGGGTCTCTCGTGCGGTCAGGTGCATTTTAGCAGGTACCAGCGTCCCCTCGTTGAGTAAAAGTCTGGAAGCTAGTGTCCCTTACTGTTTAGATATTGCTTGGAGGATATACCCTAGAGCTTGGGATTCTGAGTTAATACAGGACACTAATACCACTTAAATTTTGTAGAGTAAGGTCCTTCCCTACAAATGGTGTTTGGAGGGTTATAGCTTAGGGAGATTGGAAGACTAGGAGACATTTCTACTCCATCAAGTAAGTTAAACCCTTTTCCAGTAGTGCATGTAGGTGGGGAATTCTTCTACTGCAGTCAGCTAGAAATTTGTCCCATAGCCATTTGTAAGTCTGAGAGAAGCGTCTCGGAGTGTCGGTGTCAACAGCGCTTGCCCAGAGTGCAGCTTACAAGGAGGCAGTCTCAAGACAAGTTTTTATATAAAGCTTTTGACACAGTTGACCATGATTTGTTACACCTAAAATTATCACTCTATGATATAAGTGGGCACTCCCTCAACTACCTAAAATCATACCTTAGCAACAGAAGCCAATATGTGTACACAAATGGAGCTAGTTCTACCACGCAAACTATTACAGTTGGTGTCCCACAGGGAAGTGTTCTTGGCCCACTTCTCTTTCTCATTTACATTAACGACCTACCAAATGCATCTCAACTACTCAAACCCATACTATTTGCAGATGACACTACATACGTTTTCCCTCACCTAAGCCCAGACATACTAGCCAGCACTGTAAATGCTGAATTGCAGAAAATATCTACCTGGATGATGACTAACAAACATACTCTCAATATTGATAAAACCTATTTCATTCAGTTTGGAAACAGAGCTACAAATATACCACTTAACATAATGATAAACGGGTCCTTTATCACAAAACTTACAGAGGGAAAATTCTTAGGAATACATCTAGACAGTGGCCTCAAATTTCAGACACATATACAACAAATTTCCAAGAAAGTCTCAAAGACCGTGGGAATGCTATCCAAGATACGGTACTATGTTTCACAACCAGCTCTCCTTACCCTATATCACTCACTCATTTACCCCTACCTCACGTATGGAACCTGCGCATGGGGCTCAACAACAATAAATCATCTCAGACCATTAATAACACAACAAAAGGCTGCAGTCAGAATGATAACAAATTCACACTCCAGACACCATACTCCACCAATATTCAAAAATCTAAACTTACTCACCATACAAGACATCCATACTTTTTACTGTGCCTATTACATACATAGAACACTAAACTCAAATATTAACCCACCGGTCAAACTTCTCCTTACCAACCTTAACAAGACACATGACCATAACACAAGACACAGATCACTCCTCGATGTTCCCCGTGTCCATCTAACACTATGCAAAAACTCAATGCATATTAAAGGCCCGAAAATTTGGAATTCATTACCTGTGATTGCCAAAGAAACCCTGCCTGTACCCCAATTCAAAACGCTGCTAAAAAACCACCTCCTCACCCAAACCTAAGTGCACAATATTTAACATTATCAACAACATTGATTAATCACTTAAATGTAAAAACCTGTTATAAATAATGCATACTGAGCCAACTCTGTTTCTATAACATTAACAAATAAAATAATCCACTCTCTTGTACTCTTTGTAACTCATCTAATGAACATATAAACTGTAATTGCAATACAACTAATTGTTTTAATTTGTCTGATCTGATTTAATTAATTGCATTGCTGCAATTAATAAATTATTATGTTCAACTTATATTCAAATTTCACAACTCAAATACACAATTATACTTATTTTGTAAATTATCAACCATAATTTTTTACCATGTATTCTACTGTTAATTAATTTTAAGAATGCCCACAATGCTCAGCATATTAGGGGCTTTTAGCATGTACACCCCATTTATACCTAGAACTAAGTAGTACATCTTTGTATCATGTCTAAATAAAAATTATTATTATTATTATATTACAGACCATTCTGGAAAATACCCTGACTTTGCACCCTGTAAATAAAGCATTACCACACACGTGTGTGTGTGTGTGTGTGTGTGTGTGTGTGTGTACTCACCTAATTGTGGTTGCAGGGGTCGAGACTCAGCTCTGGCCCCGCCTCTTTACTGTCCGCTACTGGGTCCCTTCTCTCCCTGCTCCATGAGCTTTATCATATCTCGTGTGTGTGTGTGTGTGTGTGTTAGTTACCATTTTGTCCTAGGCACATGTCGATTAGACACTAGGCCTGTTGTATGTATGTATGTGTGTGTGTGTGTGTGTGTTGTAACGAAACACTTCGAAATGTTTCGGCCCCGCCGGGAATTGAACCCGGTGTGTGTGTGTGTGTACTCACCTAGTTGTGGTTGCAGGGGTCGAGTCATAGCTCCTGGCCACGCCTCTTCACTGGCCGCTACTGGGTCACTCTCCCTGCGCCATGAGCTTTATCATACCTCTTCTTAAAGCTATGTATGGAGCCTGCCTCCACTACATCACTTCCTAAACTATTCCACTTCCCGACCACTCTGTGACTGAAGAAATACTTCCTAACATCTCTGTGATTCATCTGAGTTTTCAACTTCCAACTGTGTCCCCTTGTTGCTGTGTCCCATCTCTGGAACATTCTGTCTCTGTCCACTTTGTCAATTCCTCTCAGTATCTTATATAATTGTTATCATGTCCCCCCTATCTCTCCTGTCCTCCAGTGTCGTCATGTCGATTTCCCTTAACCTCTCCTCGTAGGACATACCCCTTAGCTCCGGGACTAGTCTTGTTGCAAACCTTTGCACTTTCTCGAGCTTCTTCACGTGCTTGGCTAGGTGTGGGTTCCAAACTGGTGCTGCATACTCCAGTATGGGCCTAACGTACACAGTGTACAGGGTCCTGAACGATTCTTTATTAAGATGTCGGAATGCTGTTCTTAGGTTTGCTAGGCGCCCATATGCTGCAGCAGTTATTTGGTTGATGTGCGCCTCAGGAGATGTACCTGGTGTTATACTTACCCCAAGGTCTTTTTTCTTGATTGAGGTTTGCAGTTTCTGGCCTCCTAGGCTGTACTCCATCTGCGGTCTGCTTTGCCCTTCCCCAATCTTCATGACTTTGCACTTGGTGGGGTTGAACTCCAGGAGCCAATTGCTGGACCAGGCTTGCAGCCTGTCCAGATCCCTTTGTAGTTCTGCCTGGTCCTCGTCCGACTGAATTCTTCTCATCAACTTCACATCATCTGCAAACAGGGACACTTCGGAGTCTATTCCTTCCGTCATGTCATTCACAAATACCAGAAACAGCACTGGTCCCAGGACTGACCTCTGTGGAACCCGCTCGTCACCGGCGCCCACTCTGACACCTCACCACGTACCATGACTCGCTGCTGTCTTCCTGACAGGTATTCCCTGATCCATTGTAGTGCCTTCCCTGTTACCCCTGCCTGGTCCTCCAACTTTTGCACTAATCTCTTGTGTGGAACTGTGTCAAACGCCTTTCTTACAGTCCAAGAATATGCAATCTACCCACCCCTCTCTCTTGTCTTATTGCTGTCACCCTGTCGTAGAACTCCAGTAGGTTTGTGACACAGGATTTCCCATCCCTAAAACCGTGTTGGCCTTCGTTGATAAGCTCATTCCTTTCTAGGTGCTCCACCACTCTTTTCCTGACTATCTTCTCCATGACCTTGCATGCTATACATATCAGTGACACTGGTCTGTAGTTTAGTGCTATGTTCCTGTCTCCTTTTTTAAAAATTGGAACTACATTTGCTGTCTTCCATACCTCAGGTAGTTGCCCTGTTTCGATAGATGTGTTGAAGATCATTGTTAGGGGTTCACATAGCTCCTCTGCTCCCTCTCTCAGGGCCCATGGAGAGATGTTATCCGGCCCCATCGCCTTTGAGGTATCTAGCTCGCTTAGTAGCCTCTTCACTTCCTCCTCAGTTGTGTGTATTGTGTCCAGTACCTGATGGTGTACCCTACCTCTCCTCCTTTCTGGAGGCCCTTCTATCTCCTCTGTGAACACCTCTTTGAATCTCATGTTGAGCTCCTCACACACTTCATGGTCATTTCTTGTAACCTCCCCTCCTACCTTCCTCAGCCTGATCACCTGGTCCTTGACTGTTGTTCTCCTCCTGATGTGGCTGTACAGCAGCTTTGGGTCAGATTTGGCTTTCGCTGCTATGTCATTCTCGTACTGTCTTTGGGCCTCCCTTCTGATCTGTGCATATTCATTTCTGGCTCTATGACTGCTCTCCTTATTCTCCGAGGTTCTTTGCCTTCTGTACCTCTTCCATTCCCTTGTACACTTGGTTTTGGCTTCCCTGCACCTTTGGGTGAACCATGGGCTCATCCTGTCTTTTTCGCTTCTACTGTTACCCTTGGGTATAAACCTCTCCTCAGCTTCCTTGCAAATTGTTGTCTCACATTCCATCATCACGTCTACTGACTTCCCTGCCATATCTCTGTCCCACTGAACTCCATGCAGGAAGTTCCTCATGCCCACATATTCACCTTTCTTGTAGTTTGGCTTCATTCGTGCATCCCTTCCTGCTTCCCCTTCCACTTGTAACTCTACTATGTATTCGAAACTTAGAACCATGTGATCACTGGCCCCAAGGGGGCTTTCATGTGTGATGTCCTCAATATCTGCACTACTCAGGGTGAATACTAAGTCCAGTCTCGCTGGTTCGTCCTCTCCTCTCTCTCTGGTAGTGTCCCTTACGTGTTGGTACATGAGATTTTCCAGTACCACCTCCAGCATCTTAGCCCTCCACGTTTCTTGGCCCCCATGTGGCTCGAAGTTCTCCCAATCAATTTCCCTATGGTTGAAGTCACCCATGATCAGTAGCTTCACCCTGCTCGCACAAGCCCTTCGGGCCACTACTGCCAGTGTGTCAATCATCGCTCTGTTACTCTCATCATACTCTTGCCTTGGCCTCCTGCTGTTCTGTGGTGGATTATACATCACTGCAATTACCACCTTGGGACCTCCAGACTGTAGCATTCCTACTATGTAATCCCCAGCTTCTCCTCTGTCTCCTCTCTCCAGCTCGGCAAAATCCCATCGGTTTTTGATCAGCAGTGCCACTCCTCCACCCCCTCTGTTCCCTTTGTCTTTCCTCAGGATCTGGTACCCCATTGGAAAGATGGCATCTGTTATCATACCTGTGAGCTTGGTTTCAGTGAGAGCTATTATGTCCGGTGATGCCTCTTTCACTCTTTCGTGCCACTGTTCCCACTTATTTGTTATTCCATCAGCATTGGTGTACCATACCTTCAGTTTCCTCTCTAATACAGTGTTTTAGGGGGTCTGTGAGGGTGGGGTACCTGGCAGTGTACTGTGGGATTCTATAGAAGAGTGTTGGGTGTGGGCTGTGAGTGTGGGTTGCAGTTTGTGTTGAGACCGTGTGCTTGGTTGTTGGGTTGTGCTTGTTCCTGTTGCTCCGTCCTGCTCTGGTTGTCCTCTACTGATTCTGTCCTTGTCTTTCCTCCTCGCTCCTTTCGCCTTTGTGCCCTTTCCCTCAGCTGCTGTCGTTCTGTTTTTGTTCTGTCCCGGTCTAGGAACACCCTCCTGTAATCCTCCGTTTCCTTCAATCGTGGTTTCTCTTGGAGGATTCTGTCCCTCTCTGTTTCTGTCCTGAGAATCAGCTTGAGCGGTCGTTTTCTTCCCTTCGAGTACCCCCCTATTCTCTGAAAATTTACAATCTCGGACATGTCTTCTTCACCTATTTCTTTGAGTATGCTCTCAATCTCCTTTCTTTCTGCCTGCCGTCTTTCAGTGTGTGTCCTTTCCTCTCTCTCCTTCAGCCCATTAATAAACACTGACAGTGACAGGATGTTCCAGAGAGGGAACACAGAAACAAGGGGACACAACTGGAAGCTGAAGTCTCAGATGAGTCAAAGGGATGTTAGGAAGCATTTCTTCAGCCACAGAGTAGTCAGGAAGTGGAATAGTCTAGAGAAAGATATAGTGGAGGCAGGAACCATACATAGTTTTAAGACAAGGTATGATAAAGCTCATGGACCAGGGAGAGCAGTGACCCAGTAGCGGACAGCGAAGAGGCGGGGCCAGGAGCTGAGTCTCGACCCCTGCAACCACAATTAGGTGAGTACAATTAGGTGAGTACTGCCTTTGTCCTCCTCCTCCCATTGCCTTTCCCTCTGCAGCTCAGGTTCCTGTTTCTCCCTTTTTTTTTCCTGTCGCTCTTGTTGGCATGATTGTTCCCCTGCATTTGCCCTATTCCCCTCTCCACCTGCTCTCAGCTGCTCACCCCCTTCGCTCCTTGGCCCTGCTTGGTAGGCAGATGCGGCTGTAGCATAAGTTATATCTCCTTCCTTCCCGATGGACACCCTTGATGCTGTGTCTTTACTGGTCAATACCCCTGTAACCTGTTTCAGCCTGTTTACCTCATTTTCTAGGCCTCTTATCCTGGCTACTGCATCTTCAGCTTGTGACTCCCAATTCTTCTTCTCCTCCTCCAACCTCTTTTCCAGTTTCACAGAAAGCTCTCCTAGTTTTCTCTCCCACTCCTGTTCCATCCTTTTGCACTGCTCTTCCATCCATTCTTCCTTACCAGAGCCGTGCTCCTCTGATCCCTGGGTCCTGCGAGTCCATGCCATTTTTTTTTTCGGGGAAGTGTAGGGTTTAAGGGGGAGAGGTTTAGGAGGGAGAGTGGTGGAAGGTGGAGAAAAAAGGGGGGGAAGGGACTATAGTAAAAGGGGTGGAAGGGAAGGAGGAAAAGAAGAGGGGGAATAGAGGGGAGGGAGGGAGAGGGAGGGAGAAGGGGAGAGGAGGAGCAAAATAGAGAAGGGAGAGGGAGAGGGGAGAGATGGAAAGAGATGGAGAGATTTTATGGCAGGATAGGAGATAGGAGAGGGTGCAGGGAGGGTGAGGGTTAGAAATGCTAGTGAGGGGAGAATGGGGGGTGGAAGGGGAGGAGGGAGGGAGTGGATGGTCCTAATGGTCAACTGCTTGTTCGTATCCTGTGTCCCCAGTCACTCCTTTCTTCAGTTATTATGCTAATATAATATTACTAGTACTTATTCTAATACTATGATACTAATACAATAAAAATCTGAAGGTTATACTGCCTGTGGAAACTTTTTTAGTCACTAAAAGTTCCACAGGGTAAGTGAGCCATTAGGAGCCTTAAACATACCGTGGATCGGCCCTCGGAGTTTATAAACCCACACTCCCAACCAAAACAACTACACACTCCAGCTTTTGAAGGTGACTATTGTGTATATTTTAATTGATAGATTTATCCACCTAGGAACACCTAGGCAAGTTTGTACAGCTAGAGACTAATAGTAGGATTATTAAGGCAACGTTAGGTATAAATAGTGTAGCTCTAGCACCCTAATATAGGTAGTTATAGGCCTGAATAGACAGGCATTGGATTATGTTAGC
>WNWK01045594.1:0-14659 GCA_009830355.1 Cherax destructor
CCCCATTTAAAATATTGAACAACCACGGTGACATCAAATCCTTGTCTGGCCCATTTTTTGGGGAAAATTTCCCCCCCCCTCCCACACTCTCCTGAGTTTCCTATCCTCAAAAAATTTTTTTAAACCTACCCTATTCCATACACCTGCAACACCCACATTCCTCCCATCCCCCCTATCATACCCTTTTAAACCAAAACCCCAAAAAAACCTTTTCCCTTTACCAAATCTTTTCCCCTTTTTTCCTGTAAAATTGGTTCACCCCCTCCTTTTTCCAAACCCCCTAGTTCATCTCTACCTCTTTTTTTAATCTTAATTTTTCAAAAAATCCCCATCCTTTTACCTAAAAAAATTTTTTTTTTTTCCTCAGGTTCCCCCAAGGGGGTCCCCAAAAAAAACTTTCCCATTTCCCCATCCTTTTCCAGGGGGTGTTACACTACATTATAAAACTGCAACTTAAACCCCCCCTCCTTGAGTGCAGACACGTTTTCCCATCCCAGGCCAAGTCCGGCCTCCGGTTTCCTGAACCCCTTCTAAATGTTTTTTCTCCTCCAACCCGTCAAGTACAGTAAACGTCATTTACCGTGTTGTTCCTAAAAAAGTCGGTTGAATTTTGGGTTTAAAAATTAAAAAAAATAATGGGAAAAAAAGTTACGTTTCCCGGGGCCCCAAAAAACCCAAAAAATTTTTTTAGCCAACAGATCTTACAAAAAAAAAAATAAATAAATTTGTTCAATCGTGATGTATTTGTTTTTTTCTGCAAATCAAATGTAATAGAAAAATGTATTTCCTTTTGGGGGGGTGTTTTGGAGATTGGAAGAAGGGAGATTTAGTGACCCACTGGGGGAGGTGGATGACTTAACTGAAGTGATTTGAACTGAGTGTCTAACTTTTAATCAGTCGTCAGTCAAGTCGCTAAGTCAGTCAGTCAGTCTTAAGTCAGCCCATTAGTAAGTCTCTTTTTAGTAAGTCAGTCAAGTCATTATAATGCAAGTCATTCTAATCAAATTTTCAGTAAGTCAGTCAAGTTTAGTTACAGTAAGCATTCTAAGTCATTCGAAGTCATTAGTTCTTCAGAAGTCATTCAGTAATTTATAATGTAAGTCATTCATAATCAGTCGTCATTCAGTAATCTGTCAAGTAAGCAGTCATCCTTCAGTGTCAGTCGTCAAGTCACAACACGCAGTCAGTCCACAACCCATGTTTATATCTTTTTTGTGTACAAAATAACACTTCTTACCAAAGGGTTTTTTTCAAATCTGTTTTTTCGTTTTGATCAAAAACAATTCACTCTTATTCTTCACAAAACAGCGGGGTGGGGTTTTGATTATAAATGTGAAACGGGATTTGGGGGGCCTGGTGGCGGGGGGGGGGTGTTGCTGAACCACAACAGTAAGAAAAGCTTTTGGAAGGTTTTGTTTTTTTCCACAAAAAATTTTTCAGGGGGGAAAAAATACAGTTAAGATTATTATGGATTTAGCCTGGATAACCCAAAAAAAACGTGACAGTATTTCCTTAGTTGGGGGTTTTCCCATATTTTTTTAAGTTTCTTACTCATCAATTTTGGGGGGGGGACTCAGCTCCTGGTCCCCTGTATCTAATAAACAAGTTTAAAAAGGAAAAAAAAATTTCCCTTTTTCCCCAAAGCATGGGTTCTTAGGCTAAAAAATGGGTCAAAATTTTTCCCCCCCCAACGAATATCATCTTTCCTTTAAGATGATAATTTTCCCAAAATTTAAAGTCAATACCGGTAACGTGAACATAACTCGTGCTAAAAAGACGTTTTACTGTATTAAAAAACCCTTTGTGCCATTCACTCCTATCAAATATACACATGCTTGCTGGAAGTCCAAGCCCTCGCCCAAAAATTCCTTTCCCCCCCTCCAACATTTCCTAGGCTGACCCCTACCCCCCCCTTCCCCCCACTACAGATTTATCACCCCCGGTCATTCTGTCTCGTTCCATTTCTCTACATGTCCGAACCACCTCAACAACCCCCCCTCTTCAACAGACTTATTCCCCCATAATTTTTCACTCTCTTTTTTCCCCTTTGCCTTATACAAAGGAACAATACATGCTCTCTGCCAATCCCTAGGTACCTTACCCTCTTCCATACATTTATTAAATAATAGCACCAAGCACTCCAAAAACTATATCTCTACCAGCTTTTAACATTTCTATCTTTATCCCATCAATCCCAGCTGCCTTACCCTTTCATTCTACCCACCCTCACGAACTTCCCCCACACTCACAACTGGCTCTTCCACACTCCTACAAGATGTTATTCCTCCTTGCCATATACACAAAATCACAGCTTCCTTGTCTTCATCAACATTTAACAACTCCTCAAAATTTTCCCCTCCATGTTCCCAATACCTATAACTCACCATTTAATAACTTTTCCTCCTATTATTTCCTACAATATATTGTAGGGAAATAATAATAATAAATAATAATAATAATAATAAATAATAATAAATAATAATAAATAATAATAAATAATAATAAATAATAATAAATAATAATAATAATAAATAATAATAATTTAATAATAATAATAATAATAATAATAATAATAATTGCTGTGGAGTGCTCTAAATGTCAACTCTCAAATATTGATGACATTTAAAGTGCTTCAGATCAATTATTATAAATTATTATTCTAATAATAATAAATACTTTTTTTGCATTTTTTCTTATGACAAGAGTGATCTAGGCATGTTTTCCCTGATGTAAACAACTCTTATGAGTGGCGGCATCCTCTTACCCCACTCACATAATATGGCATATACAATGGTACCCTGGTTTACGTAATTAATTTGATCCAGAATGCTGTTCAAGTGCCGTTTTCAAATGAATTTGTTCCCACAAGGAATAATGTAAATTAGATTAGTCCTTTTAGACCCCTAAAAATACACTTACAAAAGCACTTACAAAAATACACTTACATAATTGTTCGAGTTTGGAGCAGTACCTAAACCGGGGGTCCACTGTATTATTCATTTCAGCATCTTTATTACAGTTTTAGGGTATTTATTGTGTTTCTGATATCAATTTGGAATACGTAAATGTAATAGATAGATAACCTTTATTACTAATATTAGTGTAATTACACAACATTTTATTAGTGCTAAGGCTAACATCCATCACCCATGACGACTCACCAGACACTGAATGTTACTGCTGGCCTCTCCCTCCCTCCAATAGCTCCTCCCACTTCGTAATGATGTTAGATGGTGAATTTAATGTATTTTTCTGTAAGCTTAACTCGTATGTGTATTTTACTTTTTATTGTTTTCTGTAATATACATTAGTCCCTCGGTTTCGCGAAAATTGTTCCAGAATGCTGCTCAAGTGCCATTACCGAACGAATTTACTTCCTTAAGAAATAATGTCACGTAGGTTAGTCTATTTCAGACCCCCAAAATACACTTGCAACAGCACTTACGAAAATACTCTTACATACGTAAATGTTCGAGTTTAGAGATGCATGAAAACTGAGGGACCACTGTATAAAAGTTATGCAAATTAAAATAAAGTTATAAAGTTGGAGTTTTATTTTTATTTTTTCTAATATACATATTTAATTCAGCATTTGGCATCATTACAAAGTGAGCAGAGCTACAGCAGAGGAGAAGCAGCAGTATGTCAGTAACTCGTAATTCCCATGACACTTCACCCCACTATAAAATATTGTATAATTATACTATTACAAGCCTCCCTCCACAGCCAGCCCATGTCACCATAACATGTATACATATAGTACATTATTTTAGGATGTTTTCATGTGTTTTATGATTGTTCATGGTTCAATAGGTTAAGGAAGCAGTATATTGTATTATACAGTGGTACCTTTACTTACGAGCAAAATTTGTTCCAGACGGCTATTCAAGTGCCGATACCGAAGGAATTTTTTCCCATAAGAAATAATGAAAATTAGATTAATCCATTTCAGACACCCAAAATACACTTACAAAGCACCTATAAAAATACACTTACATAATTGTTTGAGTTGGGAGCTGCTCGTAAGTAGAGGTACCACTGTATTTCCCTACAATATATTGGGGCACCAAACATTCGCGATTTTCAACATTCGCGAGGCTCTTGATCCCTATCCCTTGCGAATGTTGAGGGAGACCTGTATAGATATTTTCATTAATCTATCTATGATATTTTCAAAATTATATAAGAAACACATTACATAGCATATAAACATGCCTTTGTTACTTGTTCACTAAGAGTGTCCCTCTAGTCTTAACGCCATAGTTATAATACTAATACGTAATAATAATCACTTAGGCACATTAAATGTCTTATTTTACGTTAATATGTATAGACATTTTCATTAATCCATCTATGATATTTTCTTAAAAGTTATATAAGAAGGAAGTGTCCTTGGTCCACTCCTCTTTCTCATTTGCATCAATGACCTACCAAATTCATCACAACTACTCAAACCCATATTAGTTGCAGATGACACTACAGTAGATCGTCATTTAGCACGAGATTATGTTGCACGTTATGGGTATTGCACGATTGAAGAATTGCGGCACATTATGGTTCGCGGGAGGGGAAAAAAAAATTGAGCCCGCAGGTCCTTCACAAACCATCCCACTAACAGAATATTTGCCCAACCAAATTTTCAATGCTCCCCAAGCAATAAGCTTCGATAATTCTATTCACTCATGCGCAAGTCCCACTCAAATAAAATCGTGTGTGTGGGGAAGTACCCTGGCTGGTTTGTGTGGGGAAGTACCCTGGCTGGTTTGTGTGGGGAAGTACCCTGGCTGGTTTGTGTGGGGAAGTATCCTGGCTGGTTTGTGTGGGGAAGTATCCTGGCTGGTTTGTGTGGTGAAGTATCCTGGCTGGTTTGTGTGGGGAAGTATCCTGGCTGGTTTGTGTAGGGAAGTATCCTGGCTGGTTTGTGTGGGGAAGTACCCTGGTTGGTTTGTGTGGTGAAGTACCCTGGTTGGTTTGTGTGGTGAAGTACCCTGGCTGGTTTGTGTGGGGAAGTACCCTGGCTGGTTTGTGTGGGAAAGTACCCTGGCTGGTTTGTGTGGGGAAGTACCCTGGCTGGTTTGTGTGGGGAAGTACCCTGGCTGGTTTGTGTGGGGAAGTACCCTGGCTGGTTTGTGTGGGGAAGTACCCTGGCTGGTTTGTGTGGGGAAGTACCCTGGCTGGTTTGTGTGGGGAAGTACCCTGGCTGGTTTGTGTGGGGAAGTACCCTGGCTGGTTTGTGTGGGGAAGTACCCTGGCTGGTTTGTGTGGGGAAGTACCCTGGCTGGTTTGTGTGGGGAAGTACCCTGGCTGGTGTGTGAGGTGATGGTCACTTGCCCATAAACAATGGCTTTGTTTATGGGCTGACGCTCCAACCTTCATTATCTCTGTCATATTTTTATAAATTTGGGCATCTTTATCATGCTGCTACGTTATTTATGTTATACCTAATATTATTCTGGAATAAATATGATATGTAGATAACTTATTGATAGTAATAATAAGTATTATTATACAATATTTTAGTGCGGTGAGCTCACACCTCCACACGCCATGGTGGTCCGTGAGTAACTGAGCTGAGAGAGACTGCTAGCCTGTCTCCCTCATAGCACCGCCAACCATTCAATACTCTACGTATATAATGTCAGTTTTTATTAATTTGTGCATCTTTATCATGCTTCTACGATATTTATGTTATATACCTAATATTATTCTGGAATAAATATGATAGGTAGATAACCTTTATTGATAGTAATAGTATTATTTTACAATACTTTATAGTGCCGTGAGCTAACATATCCTCACGCCATGATGGTCCATGAGCAACTGAGACACTGCTCCACTTCTCGCTCTCAGCCCCGCCCACCCTTCAATACCTATATGTCAGTTTTTATTAATTTATGCATCTTTATCATGCTTCTACATTATTTATGTTATACCTAATATTACCCTGGAATAAATATGATAGGTAGATATTATTTATTAATAGTAATAGTATAATTATACAATAACAAATCTAGAAGCAGTGCTTTGAAACTGGTTCTAGACCAGCTGATGATGCCTTACCATCAACTGTATAATGTACTGCAGGGTAAAAGAGCCCAGAGATCTATTACAGCATTTATGCACACTCCAATACAACCATCGTCTTTAGTACCAGAACCTCTACCATCCACTTTTGCCGACAACCAACAACCATCCACCTCATCCCAGTAGGGCCACACCATCCATATCCACTCTCTTCACAATCATCCACAAACATCATTACCCACAATGTAAGATAAGAAATACTATTTCTATTGCATTTGTAGTCTTAAGCAGTAATATTTCACGACAATGAACTACAATTATATATTCACCTTCAATTTTTGCAAGATCTGTTGGTCTAAAAAAAACTTGTTTGGGTTTTTGGGGACTCCCAGGAACGTAACCCTATTTTTCCCATAAGTTCTTTTAATTATCTAACACGAAATTATCTAACACGACGTTTTCAGGAACGTAACTACCGTGCTAAATGCCGATCTACTGTACATACGTCTTCTCTCACTCAAACCCAGTCATACTGGCCAACACTGTTAATGCTGAATTGCAGAAAATATCTACCTGGATGATGACTAATAAGCTTACTCTCAATATTGACAAAACCTATTTCATTCAGTTTGGAAACAGCTACAAATGTTCCACTTAACATAACGCTAAACGGATCACTTATCACAAGACTCAAGAGGGAAATTCCTAGGAATCCACCTTGACAGTAGACTCAAATTCCAGACACATACACAACAAAAAACCCCCTACTCACCCTAAACTAAATACTCAATACAGTAAGGCCCTGCTTTTTGGCGTTTCGCCTTATGGTGTTCCGTTCATACGGCGAGTTCAAATTATGACCAAAACTTTCTATACAGTGAGCGGTCTTTCAAATACGGTGCGCGCCACCTGGTTTGTTTACATTTTCCATGAGCACATCTCTCTATTATGTAATAATCACTCTTGGGCACATTAACCCTTTGGGGGTCGACAGGCCTTCTCGGAAACCCGTTCTCAGGGTCGAAAAATATTCGAAAACAAAAATTATTTTTTCTTATGAAATGATAGTTTTTTTTTTAAATCTAATAGGCTAAAAAAAATTTTTTGCGATCAATACTTACCGAGATATAGAGGCTTGAAGTTGACAGAAGTTGAAGCGCTTACGGCAACATTGCTGACTGCCGGTCAGCCGGTAAACTTTTATTTAGTTTTTTTAGTAGTTTTTCTTTTCTTTTTTATTTTCTTTTTTTCAAATAACTTTTATGGCCTGTGAGACCAATATAAGTATTGTTTTTTAAATATTCACTCGTTGTATACTACACAATAACTGCATAAACTTTCTCATTATATTGTTTACAAAACATATTTACAAAAACTAACAATGTAAAATATTGTTTATTACTATTTTTCAATCATATATTTACACATATAGAGTCACTGGACATGTTCCTAGAAGTTCTGCAGCCTGTGGAAGTCTTTGAAATATGGTGTCATGCACAGTGGTGTTTCACACTCCTCACACATAAAACGAGTGTCATTGCATTGTTGTAGGCATCTTTTTGTATGTGCACAGACATTACACCTCTTCTGAGCCTTTTTCTTGCAAGCAGTAGCAGGCAGTTTCATCAGGAAGTGATCACCAGGCCTCAGATGAGAGGGTAGTTGTTGGTAATTTTGTGGGTGGTTTTCTATTGCAGCTGTTGTTACTTGGTACTTGGTGATTATTTGTCTGATCACAGACAAACAAAATTCGCCATATGGTGGTTTGTTTCTGGTCCTCATCTTATACATATTATAAGCATTGAACATGGAAATGTCCAGAATATGGAAAAAGAGTTTTATGTACCACTTATAACTCTTGTGAACACAATCAGCAAACCCAATCTGCATGTCATATTTGTCCACTGAACGCATATTGAGGGTGTAGTCCATCACAGCTGCAGGTTTTAGAATGGGTTCATTGGTCTCTCTATTCTGCCTGCCAGTGTCTGCCATTTCATTAGGGTGAACTGATGACAACAGTGTGACATCTCGTTTGTCATGCCACCGAAATGCCATGATGTCATTGGCAGCAAACGCCTGCACCTGACCTCTACGAGTGCCTACATCAAACCTAGGCATATGCCAACGATTTGCACGCACTGCACCGCACACATCCGTCATGTTCACTCGCAAAAAATCACTGAGTAAAGGGCTTGTGTACCAGTTATCAGTATATAATGTATGCCCCTTACCAAGATATGGTTCCATCATTGTTCTAACCACATCACCAGAGATACCCAATAATTTTCTGGTATCTTGTAATGTATTACTTCCAGTGTACACAATAATATCCAATACAATACCACTGTAGCAATCACAAAGCACAAACAACTTTATACCAAAGCGTTTCCTCTTGCTTGGTATATACTGCTTGAACGACAGTCTACCTTTGAACAGAATCAAAGACTCATCAATAACAAGCTTCCTGAAGGGATAAAAATACATATTGAATTTCTCTTTCAGATACAGAAACACATTCCTAATCTTATATAACCTGTCGTTTCTGTCAGGCCTGGTTTTGTCTGAGAAGTGTAGCATACATAACAGTAGCACAAATCGATTCACTGGTATAATATCACTGAAAGCTGGGGTTGCAATCAGGCGGTCTGTCGACCAGTTTGATTTGACACGGTGCTTATACACATGTGGTATAAGCATTATTGTGGCAAAGAAAAGATACATCTCAGCCAAAGTTGTCTCCTTCCACTGGTGTAGACGTGATCTTGGTGAAAGAATTGTGTTTGCCATGGTGTTCTCGTAGTATCTGTTGCTTTCCCTGACAATAATTTCCATCAGGGGTTTGTCAAAGAATAACTCAAAACATTCCAGTTCAGTGGCATTGTTCCCAAGTGTACAAGATGGGCATATTCCACTTTGACTTTCATCACACTGATGGGAATTGGGAAGAAAATTTTCAGCTTCCTGCCAGTCCTAGGTGTGGTCTGCTGGTAGGTACTGGATATTGACAGGTGATTGTGGGGGTTGTGGGAGTGGAGGTTGTGGTTGTGGGGGTTGTGGTTGTAGGGGTGGGTGAGGGTGTCCTTTGTTGTAGCTGAGCTGACTCAGCGACGTGGGTAACAGTATGGCCCACTGCTGGTGCCTCATGGCTGGCACCACTATAACCACTAACATCTCCTGCCAAATCCACATTTCTCATCCCAATTGCAACACTATCATTTTCGTTTTCACTATCTGTGCCTGTTGTACGCCCACGGGATGTACTCCGAGATGTACTCCTAACCCTTGGAATAGCATATGGCACACTACCAGAGCGCATATACTGTCGTATATACTGACGCTTCAGTGGCGAATATTCCACTTCACTCTCGCTACTGGAACTGTTTTGAAGAGCTCGGATTTGATATTCACTATCACTCATCACCATTGCTCACATCTGAGTCCTGGATATGGGTAAATAAGAGTTTCCTCCTTCGTTCTGGTACAACTGAACGTGAACAAGACGGCACAGCACCAGAGGTGGAAGGTTGTGGGTCGTCTGGGTTTTCCTCACTATTACCGGTATTATGGTCATTAGTTTCGGTCACAACCTCCTCAGAACCTTGAAAGTCACCTTCACTGACACCCCCATCAGTATTAGAACTGTCACTGGGGAACAAAAGTGTCCCATTTCGCCGAAGAGTAAGGTGTTTCTTGCTGCGAGTCATGGTGGATAAGGTGTGCTGAAATGGCGTTCCCACAATGCACCACTGGGTGCCCGCAGTGGTGACCGATTTTTTTCCTACTGCGCATACAGACCACACAGACCCATTCTCTCATCTCTAAGCTTACCAGCCATTTCTCGCTTAATTTGAGGCCGCTAGAATTTACGCGTACTGGTACGGCACCGACCCTGACGCGTAAAATGTACAAGTACGGCACCGTCCTCGAAAGGGTTAAATGTCCTATTTTACGTCAATATAGACATTTTCATTAATCCATCTATGATATTTTCTTCAAAATTATATAAAAAACACATTACATAGCATATAAACATGCTGTTTATATGCTATGGAGGTGTTGCCGGGCGGAGGGAAAACATTATGTAATACTAATAATAATCACTCTTGGGCACATTAAATGTCTTATTTTACGTTAATATAGACATTTTCATTAATCCATCTATGATATTTTCTTCAAAATTATATAAGAAACACGTTACAAAGCATATACAGGTCTCCCTCCACAATCGCGAGTTCCACATTCGCGGGCTTCGAACATTCGCGAATTCCCAGCCGCCCAATCATATTTATGTTGAGGGCTTTGAAGGTGATGAACGACATTGATAGGAGCATAATTCCCTACAAAACTCTGTAGATATGAAGAGGAAACGGTCTCAGTTGCCCATCACAATGTTCTTCACAAGGAAGCCTGCCACTACAGTCCCCATTCCTTTATCTGAAACCCTTGGGGCCAGCAGTGTTTCGAATTTCAGAATTTTTCGAATTTCAGAATGAAGGTGGGGTCTAGGCCAATAGGCCTACTGCAGTGTTCCTTCTTTCTTATGTTATTATGTACCCACGACATCAATCATACCCAGCTCCTCCCACTCGTATATTTGTCCAATCTCTTTTTAAAGCTACCCAAGGTCCTATCAAAGCTAAAACCTTGGGTAGTTTCAAATTTAGGTTGGATAAATACATGAGTGAGAGGGGTTGGATTTGAGTGGGACTTGCACATGAGTAAATAGAATTAACAAAGCTTATTGCTTGGGTAGTGTTTATTCTGTTAGTGGGTTGGATTTGTGAAGGACCTGCCAAGTATAGGCCAACAGGCCTACTGCAGTGTTCCTCCTTTCTTATGCTCTTATGGAAATAAATACTGACACAATGGAAAAATAAACACATAAGCAGTACTGTGGTACCTCGGTTAACGATATTTTTTCATTCCAGAATGCTGTTCAAGTGCCATTACCAAACAAATTTATCCCCATTAGGAATAATGTAAAATAGACTAGTCCTTTTAGACCCCCCAAAAATACACTTACAAAAGCATTTAAAAAAATAAGTCAGTGGTGGACCTGACTTAACTCAGTGAAGACGTGTCTTGTGTACTCTCTGTGAATCTGAACAAGATGTCCTCTCTTGAGCTACTCTACCAGCAGCTGAAGGAAGAACTGAGGGTAGCTAAGCTTGAGATACAGCGACTGACTGAGTAAAACAAGAGGATTCGTAGTAATCCTCCTGTTGAGAATCCTCAAGCCAAGAAAAGAACCTGGACAGTGGCTGGAATGCATGGGACAAAGTTAAAGATCAAGAGGATGGATGGAGAGGTAGAATTAACGAAGAACCAGAAGCCTGTTGTGGAAACATCGAACCGATTCTCCGTGTTACCCGATGAATGTGAGTCGACTACAGGGAACATCACGAACGACACCAAGGAAGATAAGTACATTGTTCTTGTTGGGGATAGTCAAATTAGGTATATGGATAGGGCCTTCTGCTTGAAAGATAGAAGTAGGAGACAGAGGGTTTGCTTTCCTGGGGCTGGGATGGAGGATATTGTTAGCCGTCTGGACGACATCATGAGAGGTAATGGGAGCAATCCTATTATCTGTCTCAGTGCTGGAGGCAACGATGTTGGCAGACGTAGGAGTGAGGACCTGACTAGCAGGTATAGGTCAGCAATAGACATAATTAGGAAGAAGGGTGGGAACCCTGTCATATGTGGTATTTTGCCAAGGAGAGGAGTTGGAGATGAATGGCTGTCCAGGGCAATTGGTGTCAATTGCTGGCTGGACAAACACTGTAAGGATAATGCAGTACCATTCATTTGCAACTGGGACCACTTCTATGGCCGAAATGACATGTATGCCAGGGATGGGGTTCACTTATCCAGGGCAGGTGTGGATTTTCTTGCTAGCTCAGTTGAGGGTGTTGTTAGACTTTAAACTAGGATTAGTTAGAGGTATGGGTTTAGAAATGGAAAATACTGAATGTCGAAATATAGATCTAGGCTTTGATATAAAAATTCTTAACAATAATAAGGACAGTAATATGTATAGTGGAAAAACAGAATGGAGCAGGAAGGGTAAAGAGAAAGGAGGGTCTTTAAAAGTGTATTATACAAATAGTCGTAGTGCTAGGAATAAGATGGACGATTTGAGATTAGTTGCAAGTGCAGGTAACATTGATGTATTTGCCATAACTGAGACGTGGTTCAATACGAAAAATAGGGACATGCCTGCTGAATGTCATATACAGGGTTTTAAATTGTTCCAAGTAGACAGAAGTTTCGGGAAGGGGGTGGAGTGGCCCTGTATGTCCGAGATCGCTTGAACTGTTGCATAAAAAGGGAATAAAGTCTGAAATAACACATACAGAGTCTGTCTGGATAGAATTTTCAGAGGGGCATGAAAATTGATTTTACGTGTGATATACCGTCCCCCAAACTTAGATAGGGACCAGGGAGACTACTATGGGAGGAAATTGTTAAGGCCACAATGCACGATAACGTAGTTATTCTGGGTGACTTCAACTTTAGTCAAATTGATTGGAATTTTTTTACTGGGAATTTAGAATCTAACGACTTCTTAGAAGTAGTTGAAGATTGTTTTTGAAGCAGTTTGTGACAGAACCTACAAGGGAAATAATCTGCTTGACTTAGTTCTGGCAAACAAGGAAACCCTTGTTAATAATTTAGAAATTACAGAGGAACTCGGCGCAAGCGACCACAAATCAATTACCTTTGGCATTGAATGGAAGTTTCATAGTAGGAATAACTCAGTAACGGTCCCAGATTTTCGCTTAGCAGATTACAATGGACTTAGAGAACACTTATCATCTGTGGACTGGGGTAATGAAGAGAGCTATCAATATGACAGTTTTCTGAGCACTATACATGCTGCCCAAAGAACATTTATCCTATATAAAGAAATTAGATCGAATAGAAATGACCCAAAATGGATGAATAATAGGCTCAAATATCTTTTAGGGCAGAAGAAAGGAATTTATAGGCGTATCAAAAGAGGTGAGGGTCATCTTATGAATCAGTATATTGACATTAAGAGGGACGTTAAAAAGGGGATAAGAAAAGCTAAGCGGGACTACGAAATTAAAGTTGCTAGGGATTCGAAAACTAACCCAAAAAGTTTTCCAGGTGTATAGAACAAAAGTTAGAGATAAGATAGGTCCCCTTAAAAATAATTATGGGTATCTTACTGACAAAGAGAATGAAATGTGCTCTATTTTTAATAATTATTTTCTCTCGGTTTCCTCAGGAAGACACTAATAATATCCCAAGAATTAGGTATTTTAGTGGGCCTGAAGAAGATAAATTATGTAGTATCACAGTCACTAGAAATGGTTTATCAAACAGATGAGCCGTTTGAAGCAAAATAAATCGCAGGCCCTATGAGCTTTTTCAAGGTTCTTAAGGAATGAAAAATGGAACTCTGTGAACCCTTAACTAACTTTTTTAACCTATCTCTTCAAACAGGTGTAGTGTCTGATCTTTGGAAGATGGCTAATGTAATTCCTATTTTTAAAGCGGGGGGACAAGTCGTTACCATCAAATTACCGCCCAATAAGTCTAACATCAATTGTAGGCAAATTATTAGAGTGATTATAGCTGATAACATAAGAAGCCATCTCGATAGGCATAATTTGATTAATGATACTCAACATGGATTACCAGGGGCCGTTCCTGCCTAACTAATTTATTAACTTTTTCAGTAAGGCTTTTGAGCGTTGATCATGATAAAAATTGATATTGTTTATTTGGATTTTAGTAAGCTTTGATAGGGACCCCATCCCGAGACTGTTAAAAAAAGTGGCTGCTCACGGCATTGGGGAAAAGTGTTTTCATGGATCTGAGTCTTTGGGTCACCAATAGGAAGGCAGGGTGTCATAAATGGGGTTAAATCTGAGTGGGATCTGTAACAAGTGGCGTTCCCAGGGATCGGTTTTGGGCCCGTTTTGTTTATAATATATATAAATGGCCTTGAGAGAATTACTAGTGAAAGAGCAAATTGGCTGATGACACGAAGATGGTAGGATAATCGATTCAGACGTAGATGTCACGGAACTTCAGGGAGGATTTAGACAACTCAATTCCTGGTCAGAAAATGGCAGATCAGTTCAATGTAGATAAATGCAAAGTTCTAAAGCTCGGGGAAAAGTTCATAACCCCAGCACCTCAGCTAATAATGTTGAACTCAGCCGTACAGAATGCGAAAGGATTTGGGGTTATGGTAAGCAGCAACCTAAACCAAGTCAGCAATGCCTAAGCGTAAGAAATAAAGCAAATAGTTACTAGTTTATATCAAGAAATGTAAGCAACAGAAGTCAGCGGTTATATTACAGCTTTATACATCATTAGTAAGGCCCCACCTGATTACGCAGCTCAGTTCTGGTCTCCATTTTACAGAATGGATATAAATTGTTAGAAAAAATTCAGCGGCAATCAAAGTTAATTCATAGCATTAGAAATCTTCCCTATGGGGAAAATTGGCCCAAATTACATTCACTTGTAAGCAAGAATGAGGGTGATCGAGGTATATAAGTGGAAGATGGGTTTTAAAAGGGGGGAAAAAATAAGGTCTTGAGGATATCTCTCCAAGAAGAACCCCAATAATGGATTCAAATTGGATAAGTTT
>WNWK01045595.1:0-2500 GCA_009830355.1 Cherax destructor
CTTTACACTCAGGTTAACAGGCCATTGAACCTGAGGTTGTAATAGTCTCCAACACCAGCTCCAGGGAAGCACACCCTCTCTCTCACCTTCTTATTCCTATTACAGAAAGCACAGTCCATATATCTTACCTGTGAGTCACCTACCACAAGAATTCGCTTACCTCTATTAGCAGGGGAAGTAGTACCTTTACCTTCACTGGCCTCTGGAGTACACTCATCCTGAAGAACAGAGAAGCGATTTCCTACCTTCAAATCTTCTCTCTTAATTTTCCTTATTTTGATGTTCCTGCCATTACTGGGAACCACTCGCCACTTGTAGCAGGTGCTGGACTGCACCTCACTCCTGGTAGCCTTTTCTTCCTCCCCCCTTTACCCTCCTCGCAGGTAGTGGCAGACTGCACCTCACTACTGGTATCCCTATTCCCCTCCACCACTCCAGCCACCTCACTCCCACTTGCAAACCCATTGAGGTGAACCTTCAGCCTCCTAATTTCCTCCTGGAGAAGCAGGACCTCACTCTCACTTCCAAACCCATTGAGGTGAACGTTCAGCCTCCTAAATTCCTCCTGGAGAAGCAGGACCTCCTTCCTCAATACCCCAACCTCACGTTTTAAAACACTGCAGCAGCTAGCCATAATTGTAACCCTTCACACTAATTCCCAAAGCAGCTCAGGGACTGCGACCACTCGTGACCACTGACCAAAGTGATATCAGAAACCAAGGTGGGGATATCCACACTAAAGTGATATCAGAGACCAATAAGACTTTTAAACCCACAAAACTTGGAAAAAACAAAGTTTCAACTCACCTGTCCTCAGCAATTCGTGCTAGCAAAGGTTCCAGCCATCCTTCGGTGCACTCAACATGTGCGTCCAGGAAGGTGATGACCTGACCTGTGACTTCTTTTGCACCCAGCAAGCGTGCACGGATGAGCCCAGAGCGTGCACCAGTACGGAGCACTCTGACGGGAACTGGGAGTGTCTTGACGTGCTCCTCCAGTTCCTTGCCAAGGTAGTCTGTCAGCGAAGACAATATATTAAGTCAGTGAGCACCATACCATGATGACAGAGGTAGGGAAGACAATATAACAGTGGGCACCATACCATGATGACAGAGGCAGGGAAGACAGAGGGAAGGGTAGGAACCTATCTGGTTAAAAGGGTTTTAA
Source organism: Cherax destructor (assembly GCA_009830355.1). NCBI lineage: Eukaryota > Metazoa > Arthropoda > Malacostraca > Decapoda > Parastacidae > Cherax > Cherax destructor. The sequence continues at coordinate 1,168 of WNWK01045595.1, forward strand.
GTCTATCTACTTCACAGGTATCATTAAGGCTGCTTGTCAATTGTACACCACAAGTCAAAAATATATTAATACCTAAAATAGGACTTCATGTAAACTCACAGTATATATAAACCGAGACATGTGCATCTGAGTACATATACTATATACACAGACATACACACCTCTCATTATACAAATAACACTTTATTGATGAAACGTTTCGCCTACACAGTAGGCTTCTTCATTCTTAAGAAGTCTACTGTGTAGGGGAAACGTTTCAAGAATAAAGATACCCAAGTGTTGTACATGTGTCTTAATCATCAACTTGTCATTATTTTATACCATTATCAACACACAAATAACCTGCACAGTAACCTATGACGTGTCCACTACCACTCTAATACTACTTTTGCTTCTACCTCTTCTACTACTATCAGTGCCTCCCTTCGCTCCCCTTTCTAGCTCCTGTGGCAAAAAACTACTCCCGCTACTTTCTACTACCTCTACTACCACTACTACTAGCACTACCAGCCTTACCACAACTTCTTGTTCTTCCTCTCTTGGTCCCGACCCCGTACCCCTCACGTACATACACTGGTTCCCTCACCTTCGTGTGTTAGTGTGACTTGTTTCTGGCTCTTGCTTGGTTTGATACCACAGACAAATATCGGGTTATTTGTTTATTGTTGCAGTTAGGGGATTGTGACTTTGTTCCTCACTTCTCGGTATAGGTACCATGTTAGAGACCTGGAACCCATGAACATCCCTTATATACCACTAGGTATATAGGGAGCTACCAAATATTAGTATACTTGGTTGATCAGGTGTTGATTCACCAGGCAGGGGTCGATTTACAGTTCCTGGCCCCGCCTCTTTGCTAGTCTCTACTAGGTCCTCTCTCTCTCCCTGCTTCAAGAGTCTCACTCTGTGTTTGTTAGTGTATGTGTGTGTGTGTACTTATCTATTTGTGGTTGCTGGGGTCGATTCATAGCTCCTGGCCCCACCTCTTCACTGATCGCTACTAGGTCCTCTCTCTCCCTGTTCCATGAGCTTTATTAAACCTCGTCTTAAAACTATGTATGGTTCCTGCCTCCACTACGTCACTTTCTAGGCTATTCCACTTCCTGACAACTCTATGACTGAAGAAATACTTCCTAACATCCCTCTGACTCATCTGAGTCTTCAACTTCCAATTGTGACCCCTTGTTTTTGTGTCCCATCTCTGGAACATCCTGTCTGTTCACCTTGTCAATTCCTCGCAGTATTTTGTATGTCGTTATCATGTCCCCCCTGACCCTCCTGTCACTCTGACTTTTTTGGATTATCCTACGTTTTCTACACATATGCTGCTATG
>WNWK01045595.1:7500-10000 GCA_009830355.1 Cherax destructor
GTGTGTATATATACATATGCTTGTACATGAATGTGTAGTGTGACCTAAGTGCAAGTAGAAGTAATAAGACATACCTGAACTCTTGCATGTTTATGAGACAGAAAAAAGACACCAGCAATCCTACCATCATGTAAAACAATTACAGACTTCCGTTTTACACTCACTTGGCAGGACGGTAGTACCTCCCTGGGTGGTTGCTGTCTACCAACCTACTACCTAGGGTATATATATATATATATATATATATATATATATATATATATATATATATATATATATATATATATATATATATATATATATATATATATATATATATATAAATATATATTAAAATATAGTATGAAGAGAGATCGCAAGAGAATTTCAGAAGACGCAGTGCTTACCGGTTGGACGGAAGCACTCGTACCTTGTCATGAGGTTCGTAGGTTCGAGTCTCCGTCGGCCAGAGATCAGTGTTTGTGAATATTTCGCCTCGTCTTGCGAATTCCTAGCGTTGTAAAATCTCTAGTTGTGTCGATGCATGCAGGGGATGAGATGAAAGCTGTAAGCCTTCCTGCCTGAAAGCTGGCTGCCTTGGAATAACGTCTAGCGAAAGCTGGATGCCAAGGTATTGGACCAGTGTGTACGGTCGGTAAAGCACTGCGTACCTTGTCATGAGGTTCGTGGTTCGAGTCTCCGTCGGCCAGAGATCAGTGTTTGTTACATATATATATATATATATAATATATATATATATATATATATATATATTTTTTTTTTCAACAAGTCGGCCGTCTCCCACCGAGGCAGGGTGACCCAAAAGAAAGAAAATCCCCAAAAGAAAATACTTTCATCATCATTCAACACTTTCACCACACTCATACATAATCACTGTCTTTGCAGAGGAGCTCAGATACGACAGCTGAGAAAAGTCCCTCCCAGCTGTCACTATCTCAGACCCCTCCTTTAAAGTGCAGGCATTGTACTTCCCATTTCCAGGACTCAAGTCCAACTAAATCAATTAACTGGTTTCCTGAATCCCTTCACAAAATGTTACCCTGCTCACACTCCAACAGATCGTCATGTCCCAAAACCATTCGTCTCCATTCACTCCTATCTAACACGCTCACACATGCTTGCTGGAAGTCCAAGCCCCTCGCCCACAAAACCTCCTTTACCCTTCCTCCAACCTTTCTAGGACGACCCCTACCCCGCCTTCCTTCCCCTACAGATTTATACGCTCTCCAAGTCATTCTACTTTGATCCATTCTCTCTAAATGACCAAACCACCTCAACAACCCCTCTTCAGCCCTCTGACAAATACTTTTAGTAACTCCACACCTTCTCCTAATTTCCACATTCCGAATTTTCTGCATAATATTTACACCACACATTGCCCTTAGACAGGACATCTCCACTGCCTCCAGCCTCCTCCTCGCTGCAGCATTTGCAACCCATGCTTCACACCCATATAAGAGTGTTGGTACCACTATACTTTCGTACATTCCTTCTTTGCCTCCATGGATAACGTTTTTGTCTCCACAGATACCTCAATGCACCACTCACCTTTTTTCCTTCATCAATTCTATGGTTAACCTCATCCTTCATAAACCCATCCGCTGACACGTCAACTCCCAAATATCTGAAAACATTTACTTCTTCCATAATCCCTCTCTCCAATGTGATATCCAATTTTTCTTTATTTAAATCGTTTGATACCCTCATCACCTTACTCTTATCTATGTTCACTTTTAACTTTCTACCTTTACACACTCTCCCAAACTCGTCCACTAACCTTGCAACTTTTCTTTAGAATCTCCCATAAGCACAGTATCATCAGCAAAAAGTAACTGTGTCAACTCCCATTTTGCATTTAATTCTCCATAATTTAATCCCACCCCTCTCCCCAACACCCTAGCATTTACTTCTTTTACAACCCCATCTATAAATATATTAAACAACCATGGTGACATTACACATCCCTGTCTAAGACCTACTTTTACCGGAGTAATCTCCTCTCTCCTACACACCCTAACCTGAGCCTCACTATCCTCATAAAACTCTTTACAGCCTTCAGTAACTTACTACCTATTCCATACACTTGCAACATTTGCCACATTGCTCCCCTATCCACTCTATCATATGCCTTTTCTAAATCCATAAATGCAATAAAAACTTCTCTACCTTTATCTAAATACTGTTCACATATATGCTTCACTGTAAACACTTGATCTACACATCCCTACCCACTCTAAAGCCTCCTTGCTCATCTGCAATCCTACTCTCTGTCTTACCTCTAATTCTTTCAATAATAACCCTGCCATACACTTTACCTGGTATACTCAGTAAACTTATTCCCTATAATTTTTACACTCTCTTTTATCCCCTTCCTTTATATAAAGGAACTATACATGCTCTCTGCCAATCCTAGGTACCTTCCCTCTTTCATACATTTATTAAACAAAAATACCAACCACTCCAGCACTATATCCCCCTGCTTTTAACATTTCTGTCATGA
>WNWK01045596.1:0-14658 GCA_009830355.1 Cherax destructor
TGGTATTGTCTGTGATTATGCCTGATTTTAATGGGGATATGGTGTTAGTCCAGATATGGTCTAAAATAGAGGGGTGGTCTTTGTTCATGTAGTGCATCAGGTTTGATTGATCAGGTACTTTGTTCATGTGTGCATCAGTAATCATACTGTGTAAACAATTGACTGGCGTCCTGTCCGCCTCACCGCAGGCGGACAGGTCTGGTACGGTTTGCTACACGAGAAAAATATTTTGAGAGAAAAGTGTTCGTTACACGATTTGTTCGTTATATGGAGCGTTCGTTAGTCGGGGTTCCACTGTATATCATTTGTAGAGTTCAGCACTTCTGTGCAACAGAGAGTATCTTTTACATAGAGTCCTACTCCTCCCTGTGACCTATTAATTCTATCACATCTATACATGTTATAGTTTTTTATCTTAATCTCTCCATCCAAAACATCCCTTGTATGTGTTTCTGTAAATGCTCCAAACATGGAATTCGCTTCTGATAGGAGCCCACTGACATAACTAACTTTGTCATTTTTATTTGATTTCAGACCCTGAATATTTGCAAATATGAAGCAGGAATTACCATTTGGGATGTTTTGCCTTTCTTTGTGTTTCATTAGTATCACTGGTGATGTACTACCTGGTATGGCCCCTGGTGTACATACCCCTGGTTTCTCCAGTACTGACTTTGCATTTGATTGCTCATTCGCCCCTGATGAGCTGGCTACAAATTCAACAGAAATAATATTTCTTAACTTAAATTGTGGTTGCTGGTGTTTGTTGATGATTGTGAAGGAGGGAGTGGAGAGGCATGCTGAGGCCCATCTCGGCTGAAGTGGAGGGTAGTCTCATCAGTAAGTCAGTCCAGTCAAGTGTGCTAGCAGGTTAGTCAGTCAAGTCAGTACAGTCATTCAATTCAGTAGGTCACTCATTCAAGTCATTCAGTAAATCAGTCAAGTCAGTAGGCCAGTCAGTAATTCAGTAAATCAGTTGTCATTAAATAAATCAGTCAGGTCAGTCAAGTCATTCAGAAAATCAGTAAATCAGGTCAGTCAGTAAATCAATCAAGTCATTCAGTAACTCAATCAAGGCAGTAGGTCAGTCAAGTCAGTAAATCAGACGACAGCCCGGGTTACTCATTGCAAGAGCCCGTATATTTGCTTCACTCTTTTTAATCATATGAACCGACTCTTTATTAAGGCCATAAGCTCTCCCCATGTCCACCACATTTAAGCTTATCTAATATCTCAATTTTCTTCATAATTCCAAGACTAACTTTTTTTACTTTGTCTTGCCACTTCCTGCATCACTTGCATGCCTCCTGGGTGCCATGGTTCCTTGGCATATGCAATGTATAGTAATGAAAAGACCAAAACCCAATTCACTGACAATGCTGGGTACCACACTGGACGCATATATACCAAGCACTGGTATGGAGGTGGCAGGGTAGGAAACTAGGGCCTCCCCCGTAAAAGACAATGGCTTGGCCCACAGGCAGACTGCCTAGCGCTCACTACACAGAGGGAAAGATCCCTGTCGTCCACCTTGCAGCGCTGAAATTTTTTCCCTACTGAGAAGCAGAACCTTTTAAATTTAATTTTACGAAGTGTAAAACAAAAATATGCAAAAATTTGACAATAGTGTAATGGAGAAAAAGTTTTAAAGGAAACCGTTTTAATCGATGGTCTACTTTATCTAAAAAATAAAAACAAAAATAAATAAAACTATTTATTATAAATTAATTATAAAGATTTACCACAAAACTAATACATATGTGCATTATTATTATTCACCTAAAACTTGCACTTCTCCTCCTATCACTGATGCTTTCAGTATCTATTTTCTGCTCTTGTCCTCTCTAAGGCTTTGATGAAACTGGCCGCTCCCTTTCCAAAACTTAAAAAATGTGTTCGCTTTGCCAACACCAACAATGCTCTATTCTGTGGTGTAATAGACTGCAGTCATCATATTAACTGGTACTCTGCTAAAATTATTTACCCTTCTAGCCTTCAAAGACTCTTACTGAATCAGCCCTTAGACACAACTTTCCCAACATCTTTCTCAATACTTAAAGATGGGACAATACTAAAATTTTTGCCAACACCAATACTGATATTCAGTTTTAGGCTGACACCAATACCCAATGCTTTGGCACACCTTTACTCAATACATTGTTAAATGCTCTAATCTTGGAAACACTCATGACTTTATCTGACCTTTGCTTCCTCCTCTTGACCTGTCTTCTACATTTTTTTTTTTATTTTCCTGCCTTCCGGCATTTCACTTTCATCCTTTTCTTTCCTAGCTTGGGCAGTTAGGCCTACTGCAGTCCTTATCTGCTCCCTTGAGACAGGTGTTAGTGTTGAGACACTTCCATCTCCACTGCCTTGAAATGTAATTCACTCTCACTACTAGTCCTACTGGCATGGGAGAGTAGACCTCCTGCAGAGCTCCTCTCTTCTTCTACTCTACTATTATCTCTACCACCACTATTGCTACCTTTACAACTACTACTACTATTGCTGCTAATTCTACCACTTTCATTACTACTATTCCTCCCTTCTTCCCTCACCCCCTCAGTGTATTGTAACCTTCTCTACTTTTCTCATCTCAGTTGTAACTTGACAATGGTCCAGGATGGACTGAAATATCATCATAACATTCTTCTACCAAGAAAGAGCACACGATTCAAGAGATTGTTTTCCAAAATTTATATTTAGAAAAATAAAAATAGAGAAAGTTCTAAATTTAATTTTTTATAATTCTTTTTCTAAATATTTTCTTTTTATAATTTCTATAATTTGGACAAGCCTGAGCACAAATCTGTATGTTTAAGAGATGAAGAGAAGCCAAAATATACAACAGTTATACAATCATTGGTATTGCACTCTTAATTCCAAAAATCACTCACTTGCTTAGCTGTAGGATTCTGTAGGAAGTCTCGAACCCAGCGTCGCCATCTAAGCCGTACTTCTTCAGGTGTGTCTGTTAATAAAATTTAATTTATCTAAACTTATACATAAAATGCAGAGAATGGAGTATTTACCCCAAAAAAATGGGATATCTACTCAGAGTAGGGCTACCTACCATATATTATTGGCCATTAGTGAACCTTTATTTATAAAATAAATATGCCTAGCTATAACTATAAACCACGAGAAAATTCAGAAAAAAAAAGACAAAAATGCTTATATGTAATATCATAGCCACATATTGTTATTGTTAGGTTCAAGGAATGCAATGACCTCAAGCTTGTTGGGGTTGCAATGACCTCAAGCTTGTTGGGGTTGCAATGACCTCAAGCTTGTTGGGGTTGCAATGACCCTGTACGGTTCGTATTTCTAACGGCTGCACCACGGCTGTTCACGTGATTTCCAACCTCTGCCCATGTGATCTGGCATTAGCCAATCATAGGCCTGCCTTTTGAATGCCCCAGTGCCGTGCGGGCCCTCCAGCCAGTACCATCCGAGTAGGCATAGCAGGCGGACACAGGCATAGGCTCTCAGCTCCCATATTTTCCAACGCCTCATTAAACGCTACCAAACCAAGCTCATCGTCTGTTAATATTACCAAATCTATGAAAAGAACCCCACAACACAAATGGTGGCAGCTTGTGGGCCTAGATTTTGTGTAATCTGAGCAGATTTGATGAGAAGAAGAGCCGGTGTTTGAGTGAGTGCCGCCACGGGCGTCAATATCAACCGTCGCCAGCGACTCATTTTCCCTCACTTTCCCTCATCGGTGTCGTCATCCAAGACTCTTCTGAAGCAGTGTCTCCAGTCTTCTGGCTTCTAATTGCAAGTAAACCTCCGAAGAGTTGATCTGGGTTTTGCAATTAAGCCAACAAGTAAGCCAGTTATGGGATAGAGCCTAAGCCAGCCTACAGTCATCCAGTGTCTCCTGCCATCCACCCAATTCTTCACTGCTGTGTGCAAGTAAGAGCATTCAGGTCCACCAGTCCAGAGAGCTAAGCCAGCCTCTTCCAGAAAGCCAGACATACAAGTAAGCCAGTCGTTTCTTCAGCAAGCCAGTTCCTTGCAGTATTGTCTCCAATCGCTCTGTGCTACAAGTTGGACGCTTGTCAGAGTGATATTCACCATTCCTGTGGCTTATTGTGCAAAAAGCCACCTGGGTTAGTGGTTCCAAGGCCGTGAGAATTCGTGTAATGGCCGAACGCCGTGACGTCACCTCCCACCGCCAGCGAGTCAGGCAGCAGTGACGTCATCCACGCGCGCCACCCACCACCCACGCTGCTGTAAACAAAGATACCACCTGCTCACGCTACCCACTACCAGTCAATATTTTGTGGCATTTTCTACCCTATCTGGGGTACCAGCAGCATTGTTTCGGCTCACATAGCAAGTCGAGAGTGTCTTCCTTCACCCCAGAGCGCCAACGTAAAAGCTTGCTGTGTGAGTTCTTCGTAAGCGCATTTCTCCAAGACCGTCAGCAGTCACCACCAGCTAGTGTCCAGAGAAAATTATTCTCCCTCTACATACATTCGCCGTTCATTCATCATTAGACACTAATATTCTGTTATAGACATTCGTGTGTGTGAGACATTTAAGCAGTGAATTTTCTTAGTGAAGTTTAAAGACCTGTGTTTTCAGTTGCAAATTCATCTATATAATCTGTTACAGTTTTTTCATGTATTCCGTGTCTCATTTTATATCTATGTTCTTTGTGTAAACTCGTACACATGCAGTAAGTACTTGTGTATCGATTTTCTTGTCCCTTAAGTGCAGTATTTGATTAATTCATTATTATTGCAGTGTTGTGCATTAATTCCCTGTCTTTTATTTTCTCTCAGTGCATTCCCTTGTGTTTTTATGCAGTGTCTGTGCATAGTTCCTTATTGTTTATGCCCCAGTGTTCCTAGTTGCATATTTCATTTTCCTGTGTGCTATTCAGTGTGTCCCATTAATTTTTTTGTGCTAGTATCTCACATGTTTTAGTTCAACAGACAGTTTACATTTTTGTGTCAACCTGTGCCTCATTTTTTTTTAATTTTGCAGAACCTGTTTATTGAACATATTTTGTCTGAAGCAAGAACTATCTCTTTATACATATTTTTACATGCAAGATCTTATTGCATAAACTATCACATTCACTGACTGAATCTTATTGTGTTGTGTATTCTCCTGCAAAACTGTAAGTTTTTTTTATCTTTATTTCAGTTTGTGTATTATTGTCTTTGTGTTGATCTTATCAATATTCCTTGAACAAATTCACTCTTAACCCTCATATGTAAAGTAATATTCATTATACTCATTTTCATTAGTTTTCTTAATTTAATTAAAAGTTAAAGTGTTCATTCTTCTTGTGCCCAGTGCAACATTGCTTTAATTGATGCAGTAAATTGTTTATACAATACCATACATTGATTACACTTTAAAATTATTCTCCAGTAGTGATTACTTGTTCTTGTTATTTTGCATACAGTATTGTGTATTTATTCCATTTTAATCAGTGTTATCCTGAAAAGTGCTAATAATTCAATGCAAGTTGTCAGCATCATAGTTAATTCTTCAGCCAGCAATGCATATTAAATTCTAGTGTCATTTTCTTTTAAGAAAATTTGTTTTTCCAGTATTTTTCCAGTTACATACAATTTATTGCTTGTAATTCCACTTTGCATTGATTTATTATTTCTCATCTAGTACTTGTGTTTGAATTCCAGTAGAGAGAGATCACTTTGCAGTTAATCCATACAGTATTCATATTGCCTTTTTATTGCAATTTGTAAAGTAATTCCTTAAATTTTTACAGTCAAAATTGAGTGAGTTTTACCTTCTTAAGCAGTGTACATTATATGTTTAACCCTTTTTGCATCTAATTCAATGAATTTGTTTAATTTCCATTTTAACTAATTGTGTACTGTGAATATTTTGCCATTCACATTTTTACCTGACTTAGTTTTTGTGCAATTTCCATTGCAAGTATGTCTCACTTACCTCAAAGTAGTGTAGCTAATGACGGCATTCAGTCCCCTAATGTTCCAAATGCCCTTGCTGAAATTCATGATAGTCCCTTAACGAATGCTAGACCTACCCAGCCACAGAGTCAATATAGTTTCCTTTGTGATCCTGATAGTTCCTTACCGACTGAAAGACAGTATCTAGCTCTTGAGCAATGTGTTTGTTCTCACAGCTTGTATCAGAGAGTTATAACAGTGCTGCGGAATGTGAAGTTCAAATTCAGTCCTGATAGCTTTGTGTATTACGTATTAACGTAGCCGAGCGGTCAAGTCACTATTAAAACTGTCACTCCTGTCTGGAATCCAGTCATAATTGCACACAGGATAGTGTACTATCCCTGTGATGGCTTTTGTTCAAGTGGTAGTTCCTCTCCAGGGGACGCCTTGTTGAGTAAAGACTGTTTGAAATGAGTTATGCCATCTCTTGATGTCACTTGCCGCCTACAGAAAGACGTCTCTGTAGCAGCTAGTGCTTACTAGAGTGTCTGTTGTTGTTGTGTTCCAGATAGTGATATTATCCCAGTTGACAGTAAGTCCTTTGCAGAGTAGTGTCGTGTGTCGAGTAATTATTACCTGCAGTAAGAGATAGTGAGAGCCGTTCTCCTTTGCTCATACTTTGTGTTATTGAGCTATCTATTTCACCCGGGGAGAGTCCTTCCACTCCACCGTGCCTGTTCATTCCTTCAGTAGGAAAGTGTTCCCAGTTCTTAGTGAATATAGAAAACTTAGTTTAAGAGATTATTTGCATTTGCTAGCCGAGTCCTTACTAAAGCTGAACGCAATTATACAGTTATGCAAATCCAATGTAGTTGCTGATGCCTTGTCGCGTCATGTCAGTGTAGTAACTGCCGATCCTCCATTTAGTGCTGAGGATGTAAAGACTGCTCAAAGAACAGACCCCTTGTGGTCTGGTGTGGTTCGATTCCTGCTCCAGGAAGACCTTATTCTCTCTGTGAAGCCACCAGCACCCATTAGTGACTTTGTCATGAACCAAGAATTACTGTATCGCACTACCGAGCTGGGTAATCCTAGTAGAAGAGTATACCAGTTAGTAATTCCACAGTCACTAGTGAAAGTAGCCTTGCAGCTAGTTCACGATGTACCAGATGTTGCACATCCTGGTATGGATCGTTCTGTGAAACAAGCCAGATTGAAATACTTTTGGCCGCGTATGTCCACTGATATTACTGAGTATGTTAAGAAATGTAGTGTCTGTATGAAACATAAAGGTAATGTCACGGGTCCTAATCCAATCCAGATCTTTCCTACTACTAGTGAGCCATGGGAAAGAGTTGCACTAGATCTGTTGACCAACTTCCAATGTTCCCTCAGTGGAAACAAACATCTGTGAGTGATGGTCGATCATTTCACCAGATATTGTGAGTTAGTTCCTATCCCAGATAAGACTGCCGAAACAGTAGCAAAAGCATTCAAGGAACGTATAATCTGCAGACATACCACTCCTAAGTCCCTCATAACAGATAATGGAGGTGAATTTTGTAATGAGATCCTAGAAAACTTGTGTACACTATACAAGATTACAAAATCAACCATTGTTCCGCACCATCCTGCCAGTAATGGGTTAGCAGAAAGAACTAATAAGAAAGTCCTTGACGTTTTGAGAGCTACCATCAATCCCAATAGTGTAACCTGGGATGAAGTCATTCCTGATGTTCAATGTGCCATAAATTCTGCCTTTAACGCTTCAATAGGTGATACCCCTCATTATGCACTGTACGGTGTCGATAAGCGTTTGCCTTATGAGCTGTTATATTCCAATCCAAAACCGACTTACAATCCAGATGATTTCGTAGCAGTTCGTACCAGTCAAGCTCAAAGTGTTTTCAGACGAATTCGAGAAACACTTCATAAGTCAACAGCAGAATTTACTAGAGTAACTAATACTAGAGCGAAACCGACTAAAGTTCAAGTAGGGTCCAGAGTCATGCTGTTCAACTTTAACAAAACGTCAGCAATGCCAAAACTCGATCAAAAGTTTGTTGGTCCTTATAGAGTAGTCTAACATATTAATGGCAACAAGTACAAAGTTAGAGAAATTAGTACGGGTCAGTTTAAGGAATCCCATTTGGATCATATGAAGTTAGTATGCGATGAAGATGACGAAGTCCCTGTCACCCCTAATAATCAGATAAGTGAGACAGAATCTGATAATTCTCCTGTTGCTGTACCCTCTACCTCTAATGATCAGTCAGAGCAACCTGAATGTCGTTATTCCCTACGTACACGACAAATGTTAAGAAATCCTCAAGTATCATTTGTGGATACCAGTGTAGATCCTCCTCAATCAGAAGTTGAGTTACCTACTGTAACAGAGTTTGATCCACCCAGAGATGATAATTATACAGCCTATATCAATCTCACCCTAGCAGAGTTGGGGTTAAATGTAAATAACCTGTATAGATAAATATGTAGTAAGCGTTTAACTGTGTGTTATAATATCTACTTAGTATTACTCAAATTTTTTTTTATGTGTTCACGTTCTCTCCGAGTTCTGAGAATTAACAGTATATATTTGTGTGCACCAGATCTACCTTGTCTGTTAATCACTACCTTCTTGTAAATATATTTCCTCAGAATTCGTAGATCACATGAAGACAGTTCGATCGAACAAATTTTTTTTTATCTCTTTTATCATGATTTTCTTGAATGAGCTCATTTAATTAATTATTCCCAAGTATCATGATGCATCATATAGTAATGTAGATTGTTCCGTCACGATAATATCCATGTGAAGTATAATGTTCAACTGTTGTGTACTTTGACATTGTATAGAATCAGCTGAGAGTTGTTGCCTGTTGTCCTTAGTTTGTATAGTTGTATGTCGAGACGCCATACGTAGCATGCCTGAGCTGTATGGTTCGTATTTCTAACGGCTGCACCACGGCTGTTCACGTGATTTCCAACCTCTGCCCATGTGATCTGGCATTAGCCAATCATAGGCCTGCCTTTTGAATGCCCCAGTGCCGTGCGGGCCCTCCAGCCAGTACCATCCGAGTAGGCATAGCAGGCGGACACAGGCATAGGCTCTCAGCTCCCATATTTTCCAACGCCTCATTAAACGCTACCAAACCAAGCTCATCGTCTGTTAATATTACCAAATCTATGAAAAGAACCCCACAACACAACCCCAGTATCATGAACTTTCTGTAATGTCATTCTCCTTTCTGAATTTTTGTTATCAACAATGCTAGGTTAAGCTGTCATGAACTTTTTTGCACTCACCAAGTCTCCCTCACTCACATGAAGCATAGGTAAAGTTATTGTCTTCTTGAAGACCTTTGGATTTTTAACCCAAATAAACCAAGAAAACTAAGAGTTTAATAATCCAAGACAGTCAAGCAGTGACTTTTTTTTTTTTTTTGAGCCCATTAGTCCTCTTCCCTAGAGATGAAATTTACAACAGCTAACACACAGATACCTTTTATTGCTAGGTGAATAGAGGCAGCAGATATAATGAGACTTGTCTATACATGTTTAGAAGGAAGATGTATGGGCTAGTCTCCATACACCTGCTGGCTTTGTTTATCTATCAATAAATAGATAATTACAGTACTCAGTAATGTAATCTCTAGGTCTTCCTCCATGGCTCACCACCTCCTCCCATCCTCTCCACCTTGAGTTGAACAACTTCTCAAGTAATGTTACTGACATTAGAACTTTCAGTAACTTTAAAAGTAGGTAGGACAGGTACTTTGTGGGTATGTACCGGTAGTACATTTAAAAATATTCTTAGGGAAAATGAAATACCACTCTTAATTTGATAGACAACAATTTACAACCCATTATTAATTGATGTACATAATAAGTTCATCTCCATGGGGAAGTGGAGCAGAATTCTTCCTCCGTAAGCCATGTGTGTTATAAGAGGCGACTAAAATGCCAGAAGCAAGGACTAGTAACCCCTTCTCCTGTATACACTAATAAAGTTGAAATGAGAAATTTTCGGTTTTTTTTTTTTTAGGTAAAAAAGTTCACCAAGAAGTACAGTACATATTTGTATTCAACCTGAGGCAGTCAAATCATTAATTAACATATGGATCCTGCACTATATTTAGACTAAGCTGCAGATAATAGTAAACAACTAACAAGACTTTCCATGAAATCTTACAATAAATTGACCAAAAAAAAAAAAAAAAACTATAATTTTCATGTTGAATGAACTGCAGTGATTTTGGGGAACATTGCAGAAAGTTGTGAGTGTGCTAAATAGGAGTGAATGGAGACAAGTGGTTTTTAATGGAATGTGTTGTTAGTGTATGAGCAAAGTAACTTTTATGGAGGGATTTAAGAGAACCGGTTATCTGGAGGCAAGTCCTGGAGGAGTGGGGATGTTGCAGCTATGTCAAAACACACTGTATGACCCTTGTGGGTTGAGTGCTTAGTTATGATTGTAATAATCATATGTCAAAACACTTCTGAATGAAAAATGGTGAACACATTTCCTTCTCTGGGTTGCCCTGCCTTGGCTGGAGACAGCTGTTTAGGTATGTATAAAAAACAATTGTAAAATATAACATAGCTACACTTTTAACAGTCAGATGGTGAGACAACTGATACAGACTTGAAAAAAGATAACTGATACAAACTTACCAGCAATAACAGATGCCAATTTTTTAATTAGAAGACTTCTATCTTTTCTTATCTTTTCTTCTTCGGCCCAGAGTTTCATTTCTTCCATTCTCAGAGTTGAGCAAACCTCTGATGCCTGCAAAAGTAAATTTGCCTGTATTATGTAGTCTTACCAAATCAAAATAATTAAATAAAGAAATATACAGTGGACCCCCGGTTTTAGTACTGCTCCAAACCTGAACAATTAAGTAAGTGTATTTTTGTAAGTGCTTTTGTAAGTGTATTTTTAGGGGTCTAAAAGGATTAAGCTAATTTACATTATTCCTTATGGGAACAAATTCATTTGGTAACGGCACTTGAACAGCATTCTGGAATGAATTAATTACGAATACTGGGGGTCCACTGTATACGTATACGTATACATATATACAGTGGTACCCCGAGTTTCATACTGCTCCCAACTCGAACAATTATGTAAGAGTATTATTGTAAGTGCTTTTGTAAGTGTATTTTCGTGGGTCTGAAAAAGACTAATCTAATTTACATTATTCCATATTTTAACAAATTCGTTCGGTAACGGCACTCGAACAGCCTTCTGGAACGAATAAAGTACGAAACTCTGGGTACCACTGTATATTTTATGGTAGCAGGTTGGTAGACAGCAACTACCGTCCTGCCAAGTGAGTGTAAAACGAAAGCCTGTATTTGTTTTACATGATAGTAGGATTGCTGGTATCTTTTTTCTGTCTCAAACATGCAAGATTTCAGGTACGTCTTGCTACTTCTACTTACACTTAGGTCACACTACACATACATGTACACGTTTATGTATACACACTCATCTGAGTTTTCTTTGATTTTATCTTAATAGTTCTTGTTCTTATTGCTTTTCCTTTCATATCCATGGGGAACTGGAATAAGAATCTTTCCTCTGTAAGCCATGCGTGTTGTAAAAGTCAACTAAAATGCCGGGAACAATGGGCTAGTAACTCCTTTTCCTGTATATATTTACTAAAAAGAAAAACAAGAAACCCATCAAAGTGGGATGTTTGAATGTGCGTGGATGTTGTGCAAATGATAAGAGATGATTGTAGATGTTATGAATGAAAAGAAGCTGGATGTCCTGGCTTTAAGTGAGACAAAGCTGAAGGGGGTAGGAGAGTTTCAGTGGGGAGAAATAAATGGGATTAGATCAGGGGTTTCAAATAGAGTTAGAGCTAAAGAAGGAGTGGCAATAATGTTGAATAATCAGTTATGGCAGGTAAAGAAGGAATATAAATGTATAAATTCAAGGATTATGTGGAGTAAAATAAAGGTTGGATGTGAAAAGTGGGTTATAGTAAGTGTTTATGCACCTGGAGAAGAGAGAAGTGTAGAGGAGAGAGAGAGATTTTGGGAAATGTTGAGTGAGTGTGTGGGGAGTTTTGAACCAAGTGAGAGAGTAATTGTGGTTGGGGATCTTAATGCTAAAGTGGGTAAAAATGTTGTGGATGGAGTAGTAGGTAAATTTGGGGTGCCAGGGGTAAATGTAAATGGGGAACCATTAATTGAGCTATGTGTAGAAAGAGGTTTGGTAATAAGTAATACATATTTTATGAAAAAGAGGATAAATAAATATACAAGGTATGATATAGCACGTAAGGAAAGTAGTTTGTTGGATTATGTATTGGTGGATAAAGGTTGATGAGTAGGCTTCAGGATGTACATGTTTATAGAGGGGCAACGGATATATCAGATCATTATTTGGTTGTAGCTACAGTTAGGGTAAAAGGTAGATGGGACAAAAAAAAATGGCAACAGCAAGTAAGAGAGAGGTAAAAGTGTATAAACTAAGGGAGGAGGAACTTAGGGTGAGATATAAGCAACTATTGGCAGAAAGGTGGGCTAGTGCAAGTAGGAGTAGTGGGGGGGTTGAAGAGAGTTGGGATAGTTTTAAAAATGCAGTATTAGAATGTGGGGCAGAGGTTTGTGGCTATAGGAGGGTGGGTGCAGGAGGAAAGAGGAGTGAGTGGTGGAATGAAGAAGTAAAGGGTGTGATAAAGAGAAAAAGGTAGCTTATGAGAGGTTTTTACAAAACAGAAGTGTTAATAGAAGAGCAGAGTATATGGAGAGTAAAAGAAAGGTGAAGAGAGTGGTGAGAGAGTGCAAAAGAAGAGCGGATGAAAGAATGGGAGAGGCTCTGTCAAGAAATTTTGCTGAAAACAAGAAAAATTTTTGGAGTGAGATAAACAAGGTAAGAAAGCCTAGGAACAAATGGATTTGTCAGTTAAAAACAGAGTAGGGAGTTAGTAGATGGGGACCTGGAGGTATTGGGTAGATGGCGGGAATATTTTGAGGAACTTTTAAATGTCGATGAAAAAGGGAGGCGGTAATTTCATGTACTGGCCAGGGAGGTACAACATCGTTTAGGAGTGAAGAAGAGCAGGATGTGAGTGTGGGGGAGGTGCGTGAGGCATTACGTAGAATGAAAGGGGGTAAAGCAGCTGGAATTGACGGAATCATGACAGAAATGTTAAAAGCAGGGGGGGATATAGTGCTGGAGTGGTTGGTATTTTTGTTTAATAAATGTATGAAAGAGGGGAAGGTACCTAGGGATTGGCAGAGAGCATGTATAGTTCCTTTATATAAAGGGAAGGGGGATAAAAGTGTAAAAATTATAGGGGAATAAGTTTACTGAGTATACCAGGTAAAGTGTATGGCAGGGTTATTATTGAAATAATTAGAGGTAAGACAGAGAGTAGGATTGCAGATGAGCAAGGAGGCTTTATGTCGTGTCAGTATCATATATACACTTGTGTAGTGTATCTTTCCTCTTACTTATACAGCTGGTCCCTTTGCGTGTGACGTCACGGTACCCGCTGACGTCAGAGGCTCAGCGCATGTGCACAGCCTCATATAGGCGGACTGCCTCACTAGCGTTAGACCTACAAGCGAGACAGACGGTGTGGCTGGACTCTCCTTCACTTACTGTAAATATACCGTAACCATCCAACAAGGAGTATCTTTGACCTCCTATATATCTCTCTCAAGACCCACACGACAAGTGGTGAACAGCGGTGTGCCGTAATTTTTATCGATTACGATGTTATAGAGAGATAGACTACGACAACCAAGCAAACAGCCTCCAGACCGACCACGTTACAGCTACTACAGCCAAGAAGTCTACTTATCTACAGTATCTCCTGGTCAGCTAAGTGCCTTATTTATTAATTTTGCTAAAACCTACGAGGGGTTGACCCGGGTTTTGCAAATTCTGTACGAGTAAGCCAGTGAGGGGAGAGTCCCATTCAAGCCAGTAAAGCCACCACCAGTTACGTCAGCCTAGGCTTAAGCCAGCTTCTACCTTGCTGTGCTAATTTGTCACAAGATTCCAAGCCAGTCAATCTGTGTGAAAATATTCTACTAAGCCAGCAAGCCACTCTGCTGTCTGAGAAGTAAGCCACGTGAGTTCACGCATTTATACCACCTTTGTACTCCAGTGTATTGCTGTTCTGAGTACAATACCATCCCCGTGATATCCTGGGTTATTCAAGCCACCCTGGGTTAAGTTCATGTAAACGGCGTAAGCCACAGGCGCACGCGGGAAGCAGTGTGGGCTAACCCTACCAGCCACCACCCCCCCACCACCCACGCTAAGGCAGGCAGACGCCCCGACCACGTGCATCCACCACCACCCTCCACCACCACGCTTCAGTCACCGATCTCCACCCTAGAGACATTTATTGTGTTGTTGTTTTATTTTTTCAGATAATCTATAGACAATTTCGTGTGTTGAGACAATTTCTGCGAGTTACATAAATTTTGAGTTATCCTAGGAAGTGTTCTGTGTTAAATTAATTATTTGCATTAATTTTTGATTTCACTAGTATTGTCTCTTGTTAATTATTGCGTTATAATTTCTGTGAATTTCATTGTGTTACTAAGTATGCAGTAAGTACAGTTTTGTTAAAGTTATCTTGTGTTCCAATATTCCACCAAGTAGTAATTTTAAAAGATTTTAGATTTTTCCCCAGCATTGCCCATGTGTTGTTGAATTTTCTGTCTTGTTAATTGTTGTGTTCCACCAAGTGTACTATCCCAGAGTTATTTTTATTATCTTACCCTT